>ML286292.1:0-29652 GCA_005239495.1 Nicotiana undulata | reverse complement strand
GGGGGGGGGGGGGGGGGGGGGGGGGAGGGGTGAATCGTTTTTGCTCTGTTATGATTTCGGGTTTGGTGTTCAGTTCTCCTCCGTCATCCTCCTCGTTGATGGCGTCCAAAAGATTAGAGTTGATGTCTACTATGGCTTTCAGTATCTCTTCTCCCTTTCCTGTCATTGTTATTTTATGCAGATAGGAGGAAGTAGTTGTATAGTCGCTATTCCCTTGTTTTTTTTTGCTAGATCCAACATAAACTACATATTTTAACTAGGAAATCCCCACAGACGGCGCCAAATTGTTTTACCAAAAATGTGATAAAATTCTTAATAAATAGTTTTGTGTTGGGTTAATCTTAGATAAGCTTAATAACTATTAGATCTAAAAAAACACAAGTTCTCAGGTGGAATGATAACACAGTAATAAATGTCAACCTCTTAAGTTTAGAATGATTGGAAGAAAATAGTAGGCAAATATAAGAATTGAATGCATGAAATTGCAATAAATGTAATAAACACTGAGGGACGTCGACCTTTACCGTGGCATATCCAGGATGTCCTTGCGGGTGAGTGTTTTAGTTGTCTTGTATCTTGTCGATATCACTTGTTTTGACTTGCTCTTTCTTTTTGTGCTAGACTTTCCTTCTAGACATCGAGCGTAACTGCCGAGAAGAGGAGAGGGTGGTTCGATATGGGAGAATGGAGTCGAAATACAGGTTATAACTCTCCAAGTATCGGAAGTTGATCAGGAGCGTGGACGAGGATGGGCAGTTCCAAGGGCTGCGTGACGAGATCACGAGGAAGAACAAGGAGCTGAAGGAAAAAGATGAAGGGATCCCGAGGGCCGTCAGCAGATGCAGCGAGCTAGAGAAGGCCTTGAAATCGAAAGAGGAGGAGCTCGAGCTAGGAAGTGGGGTGATGGCGGAGAACTTGGACCTTCCGGCGAAGGTGACTGTCTTGAGTTCGGAGTTGGAGACTGCAGAGAAGGTTAGGATGGCTTTGCTGGCGGAAGCGACGGCTCTGGCAAGGACTCTACGGGCTAACTGGCTTTAACGGGTCACTGAGGCGGAGGCGGAGGCGCACAGAGTTGTGTTGCTAGAGGAGAGAGTTAGGAGTTTGGAAGTTGAGCTGGTGAGTTCTGGCAAATAGGTTGCTGCTTTGAAGGCTGAAAAGGAGCAGTCAATCCACCTTCGGCTTCTCAGGTTCCTGCCGATGTGAATGTACCTCGAGAACTTTACGAGATGTGGGTTCACGCCGAGGCTCAGTTGGATGTGTACAAGTCACTGAGAGATGTGGGTAGGGTGTCTGAGGGGGGACTTGCCGAAGTTCATGGCAAGGTGCGAGTAGCTCGCGAGGCTTGTGGTTATGCTCCTGATTCACCTGGCGGGAGTGATAGTGATGATGGAGATGATGACGCGATTGATAGGCTCGCCTCTGATCCTTGGTACGATGACGAGTACGCTGGGGATGATGCAGCTTAGTGCTTTGCCCTTTTATTTTGTGGTTTTTTAGTTTTGCCTTCGTGAGGGCGCATTCGGGTCCTTTCCCCTTTTTGTAGAGGAACACGAGCTTTTGTAAAGCGATTATTTTGTAATGACATAGTGGCTGTCTTTTTGGTGCATGCTTTTGTCTACCTGTTCTTTGTCTACTTGTGGCGGTATTGTTCGTGGGCGGCGTACTTGTTGGCTTGAGGTCTATATTTTTCCTTTTTTTGACTGTGATCGACTCGAACGTGAGTGTTCAGGGTCGAAAAGTAATTATTCAAGGCGAGGTCAAATGTGGTCGCGTCGAAATCGAATGTAAGTATTCGAATTTGAAAAATATTCGAGCGAGGTTGAATGTGGTCGACTTGAAATCGAATGTAAATACTCGAAGTCAAAAATATTCAAGTGAGGTTGAATGTAGTCGACTTGAAATCGAATGTAAATATTCGAAGTCGAAAGTGTTCGAGCGAGGTTGAATGAGGCCGACTTGAAATCAAATGTAAATATTCGAGCTAGGTCGAATATGGTCAACTTGAAATTGAATGCAAGTATTCGAAGTCGAAGATATTCGAGTGAGGTCGAAAGTGGTCGACTTGAAATCGAATGTAAGTATTCGAAGTCGAAGATATTTGAGCGAGGTCGAATGTGGTCAACTTGAAAATGAATGTGAATATTCGAAGTCAAAAGTATTCGAGCGAGGTCAAATGTGGTCGACTTGAAATCGAATGTATGTATTCAAAGTCGAAGATATTCGAGCGAGGTCGAATGTGGTCGACTTGAAAATGAATGTAAGTATTCGAAGTCGAAAATATTCAAGCGAGGTCGAATGTGGTCGACTTCAAATCGAATGTAAGTATTCGAAGTCGAAGATTCGAGCGAGGTCGAATGTGGTCGACTTGAAATCGAA
The DNA here is from genome assembly GCA_005239495.1 of Nicotiana undulata. Classification (NCBI taxonomy): domain Eukaryota; kingdom Viridiplantae; phylum Streptophyta; class Magnoliopsida; order Solanales; family Solanaceae; genus Nicotiana; species Nicotiana undulata. Next base: position 27,276 of record ML286292.1, on the reverse strand, counting down.
TGTAAATATTCGAAGTCAGAAATATTCGAGCGAGGTTGAATGTGGTCGACTTGAAATCGAATGTAAGTATTCGAAGTCGAAGATATTTGAGCGAGGTCGAATGTGGTCAACTTGAAAACGAATGTGAATATTCGAAGTCGAAAGTATTCGAGCGAGGTCAAATGTGGTCGACTTGAAATCGAATGTATGTATTCAAAGTCGAAGATATTCGAGCGAGGTCGAATGTGGTCGACTTGAAAATGAATGTAAGTATTCGAAGTTGAAAATATTCAAGCGAGGTCGAATGTGGTCGACTTCAAATCGAATGTAAGTATTCGAAGTTGAAAATATTCGAGCGAGGTCGAATGTGAGTGGAGTGGCGGCAGTTTTAGAGCTGTTCACAGAAACGCTGACGGTTTTATTCACTTCACTTTACTGGAGAGATTTACAAGGCAATGTCGTACACTTTGTATATACTTGAGAAGTTTTATATACCTAGTCCCTTCATTGGTTCGGCTGGAGTAACTCCAGGTAGAGCAATGAAATATCGTTGAACTTCAAGGCGCCTCCCTCATCGCCTCGTTAAGAACCTTCCCGGTAAAACCCACGCGAGGAAAAAACCGGAGTAAGGGAAAAAGAGTACGACTTGGAGGACGTCTATTTTCAGAAGTTGAAGTACTTGAGGTGAGCGATATTCCAGTTGTTGGGTAGTTGCTTTCCTTCCATTGTCTCTAGATGAAATGACCCTTTGTTGACTGCTGCGGTGATCTTATATGGTCCGTCCCAGTTGGCTCCCAGTTTGCCTTCTTTCGGGTCTTTTCTTGCTTGTGTTTTAGCTTTGAGAACGTAATCGCCGACCTTAAGTGGGCGGATCTTTGCCTTTTTGTTGTAGTGTCTTTCTGCTCTTTGCTTTTGGGCGACGATCCTTATGTATGCCATGTCTTGCCGTTCTTCTACTCCATTAAGGTCTTGCCTTCTGCTTTCATCGTTGCTTGGTCCACTTTCGTTAGAGTATCTTAGGCTTGGTTCCCCGACTTTGACGGGTATGACCGCGTCCGTGCTGTAGACCAGGGAATATGGAGTTTCTCCTGTGCTTGTTTTTGGAGTGGTGCGATATGCCCATAACACTTTTGGAAGTACTTCTGGCCACAGTCCCTTGGCATCTTCTTATTTCTTTTTTAGGATGTTCAGGATAGTTTTGTTGGAGGATTCAGCCTGTCCATTTCCTGCGGGGTGATATGGCGTGGAGAATATGCGCTTGATATGCCATGTTTCGAAGAACTTGGTGGTCTTCTTGTCTGTGAATTGGGGCCCGTTATCGCAACTGATTTCTTTTGGAATGCCGAAGCGGCATATTATGTTTCTCCATATGAATGTGATGACTTCTTGTTCGCGTATTTGAGAAAAGGCGTCTGCTTCCACCCATTTAGAGAAATAATCAGTCAAAACCAAAAGGAAACGTACATTACCTCACCCGGCTGGGAGTGGTCCTACGATGTCCATTCCCCATTTGATGAATGACCAGGGGGACGTGACTGAATGGAGATGCTCGCCTGCTTGGTGGATCATGGGGGCAAATTTCTGACATTGCTCGCATTTTCTGACGAAGTCTGCGGCCTCTTTCTTCATAATGGGCCAATAGTAGCCTGCTCGTATGAGACACCGGACGAGTGCTCGATTTCTGGTGTGAGCGCTGCAATAACCTTCATGTACTTCTTCGTGTACTTGATTTGTTTGATTGGGTACTAGGCATTTTTCCAAAGGGCCGCCGAATGTCCTTTTATACAGGTCGTTGTCGACGATGCTGTATCGGGCCGTCTGCATTCGGAGTTTTCTTGCTTCTTTTTTGTCTGCTGGGAGTGTTCCCTCCTGCAGGTAAGTCATAATACAATTGCGCCAGTCCCAGGTTAGGTTAACAGAATGTACCTCAAGTTGTTCTAGCGACGAGTGAAGCAGTGTGACGACGTTGCCTCTTTCGTTTATTTTTTTGGTCGTCGCTTCTAGTTTGGCCAGGCCATATGCTTCGATGTTCTTTGCTCGGGGTATTTGGTCGAACTGGCATTCGTCAAATCTAGGTAGAAATTTGTGAACTTTGGTTTGGTACTTTTGTAATCTTGGCTTCTTGATCTGATAGTTCGGGTTTGTGCAGGATGCTTCTAAGGGAGAAAGTCGTAATGAAAAAGATAGGGTGGCATTGGAAGTGCAGTCTGAGCATTCGCGAAGCCGTTACCAATGCAAAATTCAGCTTCTCGAGGTGTAGATACCTCGTTTTAGCGTCGACCAGAGTTTTACTAATGTAATAGATTGGTGATTGTGTACCTTTGTTCTCACGGATGAGTACTGCACTTACCGCCACTTCTGACATCGCTAAATACACCAAGAGGTGCTCACCTGTTTCGGCTTTGGAGAGTAGGGGTGGCGAGGATAGGTATGCTTTCAGTTTTCTCAAGGCATCGACGCACTCCGAATCCCACTGGAGTCCACGATATTTTTTGAGGACATTGAAGAATTTATGCCACCTATACGACGACCGCGATATGAATCGTGAAAGTGCTACTATGCGACCGGTGAGCTTTTGTACCTATTTCTTGCGGTCAACAGCTCGGGTATCCCTTCGATAGCTTATATCTGGTCGGCATTGACCTCTATCCCTCTTTATGATACTAGGAAGCCGAGGAACTTGCCTGAAGATACGCCGAAGGCGCATTTTTTCGGATTTAATTTCATGCCATATTGCCTCAGTATGTCGATGGCCTCTTTAAGATGGTCGATATGGTCTTCCTTTCTTTAGTATTTGACCAGCATATCGTCTATGTATACTTCCATTGTTTTGTCGAGTTGTTCTTTAAACATCTTAGTGACCAGTCATTGGTAGGTAGCCCCGGCGTTCTTGAGTCTGAATGGCATGACTCGATAACAATAAGTCCCTTGATGGGTTATGCAGGTTGTTTTCTTCTGATCATACTCTTACATGAGGATTTGTTTGTATCTTGAATATGCATCTAAGAAGCTTAGCATTTCGTGCCCGGTCGTGGCGTCGATGAGCTGGTCGATGTGCAGCAGTAGGAAAGAATCTTTCGGGCATACTTTGTTCATATCTGTGAAGTTGACGCACTTGCGCCATTTCCCGTTCTTCTTTTTAACCATGACTACATTGGCGACCCATTGGGAGTACTTGGATTCTCTAATGGAACCATTTGCCAGCAATTTCTCCACCTCTTCTCGTACCGCGTCGTTGATTGCAACATTAAATTTCCTCCGTATTTGGCGCACGTGCGGATAGAGTGGGTCCACGTTTAGTTTGTGCGTGGCGATGTCTTTCGAAATACCTGGCATATCGGCATGGGAGAAAGCGAACAGGTCGCATTGTTAGTTAGAAATTCATGGTATTTGCCTGGTTCGGAGAGCTTGTGGCCGACATAGGCCTTCTTGTTACTGTCGTTTTTTTCTAGCTGTACCGGGTCAAGGTCTTTGACTATTGATCCCGATGCTGTTACGACGTCTGGGTCTTTGATAATGTCAATTGAATCGTCGGGTCCCGCACCCGACTTTGGTAATTGTTATGCCTCTAAGTCCTTCGCTTTCAGCTGTTAGGTGCAAGTGCAATCCTGGGCGATGCGGTAGTATTCTTGTGATATGCCCTGCTCACCCCTGATGCTGAATATCCCCCACGAGGTCGGAAACTTGATCACCCGGTAGAGGCTGGAGGGATTGGCCTTCATGCCATGTATCCAGGGTCGCCCAATGATGGTGTTATAGGTCGTATCTTGGTTCATGATGTGAAATGTTGTTTCAAGAGCTATGCCTCCGGCTAAGACAGGTAGGGTTATTTCCCCTGAAGTTCATTCAACTACATTGTTAAAACATGTTAGTGTTATGCAACGAGGTATTATTTTATCTTCGAGTATCATCTGAGTGAGCACTCGGGGGTGCATGATGCATGCACCACTGCCTTCATCGTTCATTATCCTTCTGACGTCAGTTTCCAGGATTTGCAAAGTAATAACAAGAGCATCAAAGTGAGGTAAAGTCAAACCGTGGGTATCCCACTTATCGAAGATGATACCGTCTTCGAGGTCGTCATATCGTTCGTGCGTGATTGACCGTTTCAGATTGTGTGTGTGGTGAACTTTACGTGATTGAATGCGATATCGTTGTTCCCGCCGATGATCATTTGAATAGCTCGAGCTGGGGAGGGGGGTTTTGGTGGTCGCTGATGTCGTTCCTGTCCTTTGCCGAAGTTGGTTCTACCTCGGTCGCTCATCAATTCCTTAAGGTGTCCTTAGTGGTGCATTTTTACCACCTCCTATCGCAGAGCGATGTATTCTTCCATCCTGTGGCCCCTTTCCTGGTGGAACTCACAGAGGGCATATGACTTTCTGGTGTTTGGGTCTGATTTCACCTTTTGTGGCCACTTCACCTTCATTCCCAGTTTCTCCAGTGCGTATACTATTTCTAAAGGAGAGACGCAAAAATTGTGAGTGGATAAAGGGGGAGGCATACCTTTGTCGTTCCATAGAGTTCCGGTGCTAGGTTTGGAAGGTCCCTCCAAGTGGCGAGAAGGGGGAAATGATGTTCTGACATACAGTTGGTGTCATTCTCGGTTAGGATGTGTGCCAGAGTGATCCCTCCTGGGGTCGTTGCGCCGATCCTGTCTGTGTTCTATTTGGACTTATGTTAGCTGTTGGGTCGGGCTGTTGAGGTCATCCTCGTCCGCTTGTACTTCAGCGCAATATGTGTTGTGGATTTCTTCCCAAGTTCTGATCGCCCTCGATCCGGTTCAGTTCAGCCCGTTTTTTAAGGTTGTTACGACCTTGCCTTCCGACTCATTTGGTAGGTTCATACGGACTCTGTTGAACCGAGCGAGGAAGTCCCTGAAGCCCTCGCCTGGTGACTGCTTCACAGTGAATATGTCGCTTACCCTAGCTTCTACCTTTTTGGCTCCAGCGTGGGCAGTCACGAATTTATCGACCATTTTTTCGAATGTCGTAATGGATCTTGTGGGCAGTTGTGAGTACCATGTTAGGGCTCCTCCAGTTAGGGTTTCATCGAATTTCTTGAGCAGCACAGACGACACTTGTTCCTTCGATAGGTCGTTTCCTTTCACCGTTGTGACGTAGTGGACTATATGGTCTTCAGGGTCTGTGGTCCCATCGTATATTCTCAGGTATGGAGGCATCTTGAATGTTTTGGGGATTGGGTGTGGTGCGGCTTCTTCATGGTATGGCTGTTTCACAAACCGCCCTACGTCCCGCTTAGGTAGAAGTTTCGGGGCACCAAGTATTTTGTCAACCCTGTTTTGGTGTTCCTTCATTTGGTCTCGCAGCGCCTTGGTTTTGTTTTCCATCTCCTCCATCTTCCTCATGATGGCCGAGAGTGTGCTTTTATATGCAAAATCCATAGAGTTAGGGTTACCTGTTTGGCAAGGAGCTAGGTGCTCGCTGGCATTCGCTTCCGCTGGTGTGATGTTCCTGGACATTGCCGAGGCTGGTTTGTCGAGGAACTCAATTAGTGTGTTTGTTAACCAGACTTCTAGCAGCCTTTTCACCGCCGGTGGTGCTTCTTCGAGGTTGATGTGGAAGCACCTTTTTCGCGAGCGAGAGTCACACTTTCGTGGAGGGGGGTGAATCGTTTTGCTCTGTTGTGATGTCGGGTGTGGTGTTCAGTTCTCCTCCGTCATCCTCCTCGTTGATGGCGTTCAAGAGATTAGTGGTGACGTCTGCTATGGCTTTCAGCCTCTCTTCTCCCTTTCTTGTCATTTTTAGTTTATGCAGATAGGAGGAAGTAGTTGTATGTGTCGCTATTCCCTTCTTTTTTTTTGCTAGATCCAACAGAAACTACAAATTTTAACTAGGAAATCCCCACCGACGGCGCCAAATTATTTTACCAAAAATGTGATAAAATTCTTAATAAATAGTTTTGTGATGGGTTAATCTTAGCTAAGCTTAATAACTATTAGATCTAAAAAACACAAGTTCTCGGGTGGAATGATAACGCAATAATAAAAGTCAACCTCTTGAGTTGAGAATGATTTGCAGAAAATATTAGGCAGAGATAAGAATTGAATGCATGCAAAGGCAATAAATGTAATAAACACAAATAACACGTCCAAATATCGTGTGTTGAATTCTGGAAACCTCATTTGTCAGCTGATGGAATGATCAGTAAAGTGAGAGATTCAACACTCTTGGATCTATAATATTCAGAAAGGTGGTTTACAGTGTTTGAGTCAATAGATAAGACAAATTGAATATGCTCTTTAGATAGCTTTCAGAATCCAAAAGTCCCCTTACCCTTTTCTATCCCTTTCTATTTATAGGAAACAATCCTCTGAAAACCCTAAAAAATATCAATGAGGAATATTCTGTTGGAATATTCCCCATTTACGACTAGAACTTCGGCCGCCGTCGTCGACATCTTTAATTTGACTTCGTCCAACTTAAGATCTCTGGTTCTACTCAAGGGTCGAGCTGCGGCTCGACCCCGACCATTATCGTTGCCAAGGCCGACCCGAATTTTGGCCAATACAATTTAAACTAAAAATAGTTCATGGACGTATATTATATGTGCGTATAGTCAATGTATAATTTATATATATGACTAGAAAAAATAAATAATAAATAAGACCGGCTATTTGTAAAGATAGAACCGGGTTTCGAAGTTGTGGTAGTTCTTTCATGCAAGTCATCTCACTGTTATCGAAAATGAATCTGTAATAGATTTTAATTCATGGCTTAGTCAACTGCAATGAATTGCTTTATTTTTTATGGAAGAGAGGATCAATAAAGAACTAGTTCCTTGTGTTAGCACTTTATTAATTGCAACCATTAGCTTACATTGTGTCTAGGTAGTTGATATACGAATTTTTCATTTTTTTCTCTATACAATAAAGTTTTATGATTACTTAAATATATTACACGGATAAAGCCGACAAATCTTCTTAGTGTGATCATTAGACTATATTTTACAAAAAAATATTTTTCGATAAATAACTGGTTTCTATAGAATATTTTTCAAAGGAAAGATAAAAATAGACTTCTTTCACTTAAATCATGTATAGACGAAATTTAGTTTCTTTCACAATTATCTCTACTCTCAATTTATATCCATGCAGCAACCAACATTTAGAGATTATCATGAATATTTAATATTCAAAAAATTTATCAATATATACATATCAATTTGCTAGCACTACTGTCATTTGCGGATAAATGTATATATTATTCGATAATAATTTTCAATCGCCAATCAAACACTAATTTTTTCCGATTAATGACTAATTCTAATATTTTTCTGGAAATAACTTCCATCATACCAAACATACTTAAAAGGATTTATACCTCATTTTTTTAATCCTCATGGTGCGGTGAAGGTTAGGCATGGACCCCTATTTACACATTACAAATCTGAAACAAATATACAGAGGTGGATATTTCTAGAAAAGCCTCCATTGTGTTACAGGTATAATGAAATATTCATCCTTGTACAAAGTGTGCCAACGAATAACAATCTACTCTTACCAATACTACATGTTGTATACTCTACCTAACTTCTACTGTACACCGGAGGCAGAGTCAGGATTCTATTTGAAACTTATGGATTTGAGATTCTAAACATTCTTAAGTTATTGGGTTAAAAATTAATAATTTATATGTTTAATGAATTTTATCAAACAAATACATAAAAATTATACGGGGCGCCTTATTTGGTCACCCCCATTTAACCTATACCCATTTTTTTTAAAGTTTTAATTTGTACCCACTTTTTAAATAACTTCAGCCCCCTTTCTCCTCCTCAAAGTTTGCCAGTTACAAACAAAAACTTCAGCTCTAGAGCTGAAGTTCGATAGTTACAAAATAAAAACTTCAGCTCTAGCCAGTTACAAAACAAAAACTTCAGCTCTAGAGCTGTAGTTCACCAGTTACAAAAATAAAAACTTCAACTCTAGAGCTGAAGTTCGCCAGTTACAAAACAAAAACTTCAGCAAATAGAGAACATAACTTCAGCTACTATGCTTAAGTTCAGCAATTACAAACAAAATCTTCAGCACACTTAGTTCAGCACACTTGCTACTTCAGTCCCGTCTACTAGAATGCTGAAGTTTTGCGTGATTGCCTTTGCTACTTCAGCCCCGTATGCTGAAGTTACGCCAAAAAGTGGGTACACTTGCAATTTTTTTTGAAAAGCGGGCACAAGTTAAAACGTGACCCAAAAAACGGGTATAGATGCAAATGCCCCAACAATACATGGTTCGAACCAAAGCTATTGGGTTCAGCCGAACCCGTAACTCGCTCTCTAGCTCCGCCCCTGCTATACCCTGAACTGCCAAATTGTACAAAAACAAAAAATTATGAAATTTACAATTTTATATATATATACACACACCCACACAAGAAAAAATACATACACGTCCCAAACAGAGTGTAACCGAAGTAACCGTACTCCCGTTAAATATAGAATGTTTATCTTTTTCAACTTCGTAGAATACAAATCGAGAATTACATATATCACCAGAATACATATTATGTACGGTTACGTACTTGGTAGATGTGTAAGACATCTACCAAAACATGTAAAGTAATTGAATCCGCAACACCCCGGTACTCATAAGGAAAACCCTGCAAAACATGTAAAGTAACATCATCCATAGTCAAATTGGCTCCAGAAGAGTTAAGAGTTGTGACCAGTTGTTTAACATATTGAAGGTAGGAAGGCATGGAATTCGATCCCTTAGTAGCCCGAGATAAGGATTCTTTTAGACTAAGAATCCGACTTCGAGATGGACGTGCATACATAGTATGCAAAGTGGTCCAAACATCATACGAGGTCTCTGCAGTATTCACAAGTGGAAGAACTTCTGTTGAAAGGGTATAGATAATGGAACTTCCCAGTTAGATCTTGACGATACCAATAGTCGGATCGAACTTGTTGTGCTGATGGCTGAATAGTCACAAAATGTGTGAACCCATACCCAATTAGAATAGAGCGCCATTAGGAATACCAAGTCTGATAGTTAGATGAGGTAAGTTTAACAGAAGCCTGCAAGGAAGAGGTTTTATTAATTAGAGAGGATTGAGCGGAGGAATATGTATTTGGCTGAGAGGAGATGATGGCTGAAGGAGTTGGGTTTATTATTTGATTAACAAATGAGTTAAGTAGGGAAGTGTCAAATGGGGGATGCAATGAAGGAAGAGAAGAAATAGTCTGGTTATCAGAAGGCCCCAACATGTGGATTGTGGGTGGTGCAACCATTGAAAAGGTTGGCATAGTTGATGCTGGTAAAGAGCCCAGCGACTGAATAAGAGAAGGGTTACTGACATAGTTGGAGAAGATTAGAGGGTCAGGGATGGAGGTTGCAGCAAAGGAAAGCGGGTGTGATCCGACAAGAAGAGAAGTGTGATCGGCAACAGTGGTATGACCTCAAGTTGTGGCTGTAGTCATCCGTTCTGTACCGGAAACTGAAGTTGAGACTGACAAACAGTGAGTATAGGGGGTTTCTTTGTTTCCCATGGGTTTTGGTGAAATGAGATGAATTGCAAAGCCGTTAAGCAGTATTCTCTGATACCATAACAAAGACAAGGATTACAAGATAGCTTTTTATCTAATACGTGGCATGTTTTATTACACCCAGAAAAGGGAAAAGGAAAAAGAAGGAACAGGAACATGCTTCACTTGTTATTTATGTTTGACTGGGCTGAAGGACAAAGAACATGCATCTCATGACCAAAACTAGGACCATCTCTAGGCAAATCTCATAGCCTATTCCCCTACGTGTAGTAGGAAAAAGCTGAAGAAAAAAGTGGAAAAAACTCCAGCAGCCAATGGCAAATTCACGAACAAGCTTTCATGTTTGGACCAACTTTAGGGCAATAGCAGTTTTGCACGTTAGCATCACTAAGAGAAAACATCAAGAACATCAAGGGTGACACAAAGGCATGAACAAAGTCCATTTTCTTCATATGGTAGTTTTCTAAATAAGTTTTCATGTGCTTTCTCGTGGGTTCGTCACAGTTGACATGTAGAGGCCTTTGCATACGGTGATTTCGTAGTACAATTTCCCATTTTCGTCGAGGAAACTTGTCAAAATATGAGCTGATGATGAATAATTGCAGCAATGGTTGACAAGTTAACAATGTAGGAAATGAAGGTTATCAGAGAATGAACACAAATGAAATTGCTTACTTTATTTCATATCTGTACAATCTATATATACAGGACTGATGTCAACCGACTTACTTATGACAGCTCATTGACAGCTAATCTAACCAACTAACTGATTTCTTAACTGATAATTAACACTACTTCTAACTGCAGTTAATTCTACCAGCTCTAACTATAGTTAACTCCTAGACTTATTAAGTAACTTCACTCTCAACACTCCCTCTCAAGCTAATGGGTGCAAAGACATTAAGCACTCCCAGCTTGGAATACAAATATTCATGTTGTGATCTCAACAATGATTTAGTCATGATGTTTGCTTGTTGCTCACTTGAGCTCACATGATGTGTTTGCACTATCCCTTGTTGAATGTTTCCCTCATAAAATGACAATTCACTTCTATATGTTTTTCCTCTCATGATAGACCGGATTAGCTGCAATCTGCAATGCTGCTTTGTTGTCACAGTACAGATCAACAGGGTCCCTCACTTCTGCTCCAAGCTCCTTAAACAAGCCATTAAGCCACATCAATTCTGATAGTGTAGAAGCCATACTTATGTACTCTAATTCTGCTGAGCTTCTTGATACTATACTCTGCTTCTTTGATTTCCATGCAATGAGTGACTCACCATGCTTCACTATGAAACCTGTAATTGATTTCCTAGTGTTTGGGCATGATGCCCAATCCACATCACAGAATGCTATCAATGTGTTGCTCTTTTTACTGGTCATTAATACTCCCATTCCAAGTGCCATCTTTTCATATTTCACCACTCTTAAAGTTGCTTCCCAATGTGATTGTTTAGGGTGTTTCATGAACTGACTGAAAGTCTGCACTACATAAGCAATGTCTAGCCAAGTCATGGTCAGGCACATCAATTTTCCAATCAACTTTTGATAATGCACTTTGTCCTCCAACAACTCATCCTCTCTAGTTTCTGCTACTTCATCAAGATCCTTTGTTGTAAGCTTTTGATTGAATTGTAGAGGAGTCCCATTGGTTTGGCAGCACTCAACCCTAAGTCTGTTATCAACTCTATGGTGTATTTTCTTTGGTTCATCAGGATGCCCTTGTGTGATCTAGAGAATTCAATGCCCAATAAATACTTCAATTCACCAAGGTCCTTCATCTTGAAAGCTTGATGTAAGTCCTGTTTAGTGGACTCTATCAAACTCATGTCACTGCCAGTGATTAACATGTCATCAACATAGACCAAGACTACTACAATGCTCTTATCTTGTCTCTTAGTAAACAAGGAATGATCTAGTGAGATTTGATTGAAGCCTAGGCTGAGTAGGGCATCTGTTAACTTGACATTCCATTGTCTGCTAGCTTGCTTCAATCCATACAAAGATTTGACAAGTATGCAAATTGTATTCTTCTCCCCTTGACTTGAAAAACCTTGTGGAAGTTGCATGTAGACTTCATTATATAAGTCTCCTTGAAGAAAAGCATTGTAGACTCCATTTGGTGCAAATGCCAACCTTCACTAGCTGCTAGAGACATCAGTGCCCTGACAGTGACAATTTTCACTACATGAGAGAAGGTTTTATAGTAGTCCAATCCCTCATGTTGACTGTATCCCTTAGCTACTAGCCTAACTTTGTATCTTTCAACATCCCCATTAACCTTATATTTAACTTTGTAGACCCATTTTCGCCCAATGGGCACCTTGCCTGGAGGACGTGTAACTGGTTCCCAGGTCTTGTTGTCCTTAAGAGCTTTTAACTTTTTCTTGGTTTGTGGTTCCACTATGGAGGTGAATGCAGCTAATGATTGCCTGTAGGAGGGTTTGAGTCTGTCATAAGCAATACTAACATGAATGGAGTGTGGTGGTTGTGTTGTGCTCTTGGTCTTTGATCCAATAATGAAGTATGTCATCCATGTTGGGTGTTGTTTGTTTCTCTGAGACTGTCTCAAAGGTGCATTAGAAGAACCGGGAACTGACACTACTGTAGGAGGTTGTGGAAAATGAATAACATCAACGGGTGAATCAGTTGCAAGTATGAGATCATTAGTGGGTGCAGTGTTTGGCATATGATCAATTGATTCTCCAGTTGGTGAAGCAGGTATGACAGAATCAGGAAACTCACTATGCTGTGATGATTGATCTGGTGGGACTTCATAGTCTGCTGCAGATGGGGTATCAAGTTTTGGAACATGATAAATGTCTCTTATATGGATGGTGTTCTTTGAAGACATCAACCAAGTTGCATCATTTAAGAAGAGTTTGGAATTATCATTAGATATGTGCTTGAAAGGAAACACATTTTCTTTGAAAGTAATATCCATGTTAACAAAAAAAGAATGGTTAGTTAAATCATATAGTATATATCCTTTTGTTACTTCTGAGTATCCCAGCAATGATGTAGTCACTGCTCTTGGTCAAAATTTGTCATGTAAAGGTAGCCTTTTTGCATAACATAAGCAACCTAGCACCCTCAGATGACTCAAGGTAGGCATTCTCCCATAAAAGACTTCATATGGACTCTTGCCTTCTAGAATTTTGAAGGCATTCTATTGATGATGTATGTGGCAGCCAAAACACAATGACCCCAAAATTTAAGTGAAATTCCTCCCTGAAATCTAACAGCCCTGGCAACCTCCAAAACATGTCTGTGCTTTCTCTCTACCACCCCATTTTGCTGGGGTGTGTAGACACAAGTTCTTTGATGTACTATCCCAAGAGATAATAAGAGCTCATTGCGTTCATTGTTTATGAACTCACTTCCATTTTCAGATCTTATTGCTCTAACTACTTTGTTGAATTGTGTTTGCACCATTTTACTGTCTTAAAATATCTACAACATCACTTTTCAATTTCAACAAAAATAACCAAGTAACTCTAGAATGATCACCAATAACAGTAAGAAACAGTTAATTGCCATCATAAGTCTGTACATTGTAAAGGCCCCAAACATCTATATGTAGCAGATGGAGAACTTCAGTAGTCATACTAGTACTATTGTGAAATGGAAATATAGTATATTTAGCTAATGGCAAACAGAACATTCTTACATTGTTTTAGTACTATCGACATTTTCTAATCACTCCAACAGGTGCATATCCCATTCTCTTGTGCCACAGTCCAATGTCCATGTTCTCTGATCTGGTGTTCAAACTCTTAGTTGATACTTTGTTATTCTAATTGAGAAATTGAGGTAATAGGTACACGCCATCATTCTCTTTACCATTCCCCCTCACTCTGCAGTGTAGAGGTCCTGGAATACACAGAAACCAGGCAGAAAAAGAACAGAACTTGTGAGTAAGAATACAGGAGCCACCGTCGGTAAAAGATGGCATTAGAGTTTGAAAAGCAAGGACGGTTCCTGTTGGTAAAAGGTTTGAGAGGTTTGATACACCTGCTAGGACTTTGTTTGCCTTGTTCTCATGCCGGGGTTTATTAGTATTTATCTGATAAATGGCTAGTGTTAATTTGAGGGGATAATTGAGCCATGGAAATTTTCTTCTTCTTCTTTTGAAACTAGTCTTTTTTTGTTTCGTTTTGTTATGATTGAAGTGGTGTATATGGCAGTCTTTTTATTAGGTATGATACTGAACACATGAGAAAGTGATAGTTACGTAAACATGCACACATCCAGAATATTATGTTTTAAACAACGGATTTTAGTTAAAGAATCTTGGGATCTAATTTACATAAATCACAATCAATATGAGTTAATTATATAGTATAGATTATCACCAGATTAGATATCACAGACGGTGTAAAGAATTTTTTTTACAAGATATCCATCAATATTTCATCCACATGTGTATAATCTATCAATATGTTTTACTACATATATCCTGATAAAAAGGAAGAATTTATGTTAAATTTTGTTAACTTTGACCAAGATCATGTTGAGTTCAAGTCCAACAACAAGAAGCTTAAAAAGTTCATGAAGCTCAAGATTGATTTCAAAAAGCCAAGATGCTTTCCTTCTAAAAATAGGATTTATTGTTTCTTACAAGAAAGAATTTATTGTTTCCTTTTCTTGATAGATACAGACTTTCTTTACTTTAGAATAAGGATTTTTCTTTTAGTAGGATTCTAGTTTCTTTCCTTGCAGAATTGAGATTCTTTTTTTATCTTCTTGAGCCGAAGGTCTATCGGAAACAACCTCCCTACTCCGCGGGTAGGAGTAAGGTCTGCATCCACTACTCTCCCCAGACCCCATTTGTCGGATTTTACTGGGTTGTTGACGTTGTCTTTAGCTTTTTTCCCCCTATTAGAATAGAAATAGTAGTCAACAAAGAAGATACCTTAGGCCTATATAAAAGGTTCTCATGCATTGTATAATACAATTCGCGCCTTTGATATTAGGTCTAATTTGCAATAGAGTTTCTTTATTTTGTCTTCTTTATTCTTGTTTCTGGTTCCAAGCAAGATGGTGATACCATTGTTTTCAATTGCGTGTGATGTTTCTTTATCATGTTATTTGATTTCGAGCGGTGAGTTTAGGAAGTTTTTAAGTTTTGATCATTCAAGAACACATTTCTTGATCTAAATTTGTTATTGATATCATATACGGTGCAACACCAATATTTACTTATTTTGAACGAGTAATCAATATTTCTTATAATTCATATTATCATATTTTGCCTTGTTTTTTAATCATCGGATTCTGAGTTCTAAAACCTGAGATACGTTATTTCTTGAAATCAGCCCGTAACCTACGTTTTCGTTTTAAGATCTTGATCACGGACTGTTGGTTCTTTGTTAGCTCGAAGAATCACATCATATCTAAAACTAATATATCATATCAATTCAATATTTGAATTCTTACAAAAAAGAACTCGTAGTCGATTAATATTTTTTAAGCTGATTGGTGAGAAGTTCATTTGTTAGGGCCTCAAACCAATTAATGCACTAAACCAAGATACATTTTTCTATGATGATTTGAAATACTATATTTATTATTATATCACTAATACTTGTGAAGAAATAGCTAGGATTTAAGAAGCAGAGAAATACACCAAGAAATTAATGTATCGCTTAGAATATATAATTTATGACGGGTTATGAAAGGAATTCATCGATAATTGTATTTCTTCCAAGGTACGACCTTTGGTCTCCGGAACCAGTTTCGCGACAAACATAATGGTCAAACCACATACTGCTGAAAATATGAAGAATGTTCCTAAAACATCAACAAAAGATAAATTCAGCAAAAAATCTCGATTATGCTCTTTATGCAACCTTTATTTTCTTTTTTACTTTCTACTTTCTGTTTTCGTCTAAGGGAGTCGGAGGAAGTGGATATTGATAGACAAGACAGTACCTTCAGAACTCCATATCATAAGAAAGTTGAACGAATATGAGACGATCCAAGAACCGAACCAGTTGACTACTGTCACTAGGCTTCCAGCTAAACCTTTGACATTAATTGGGAATATCTGAGATAGAAACAGTTAATTTAAATTGTGTTTGATTTGTGTAGTACCAACATGAGGTAACTTTTAAAGCAACAAACCTCTGACATAATCACCCACGGTATACCTCCCATGCCTAATGAGAAAGATCCAGTGAAGACCTGACATAGATTTGATTTAAAAAAACCTCTCTTTAACTTCCACTATATATGGATGAAAGTAGACCTTAAAAAACACAATCTTAAAGATGTAGAACTAAAATCAAATGGAGAGTTGTCATAAAAGACCTACAATGTCTCTGAATCAATAATTAGCCAATAATAGAACTGAATGGAAGCAAAGGATCCATATTGATGATACTAACTAGGAGTGGCAAACGAGCGGGTCGGGTCGGGTCGGGTTGGCTATGGTTCGGATCGAAAACGGGTAACGAAAAATGGACAAATTGTTTGATCCGACCCATATTTAATACGGACAAAAAACGGGTTAACCGGGGGATAATATGGGTAACCATATAATCCATGACTTCTTGCATGTGATGATCACTTTTGGGAGAATTCTTAGTCTTCCTAACTTGAGGAACCCCCAATTTGAGGCTTTATAAATGTAAAAGTTAGACTCATTGGTTATCCATTGGTTACTCATTGATTATCTATTTTTTAAATGGATAATATGATTCTTATCCATATATGATCCGTTTTTAAAAAGTTCATTATCCAACCCATTTTTTAGTGGATAATATGGGTGGTTAATTGTTTCCTTTTAACCGTTTTGCCACCCCTAATACTAACTAGTTGGAACTCTATGGTTTTGTCTAGTTAGAGAACTATCTATCACCATATATAGGGATACAACAAGAAACCCAAGATGATCCCAACAGGTGGGGTCTGGGGAGGGTAGTTTGTACGCATACCCCTACATACTGCAGGTAGAGAGGCTAATTCCAATAGACCCTCGGCTCAGGAAGGGCAAGAAGAAAAAAAGGAAAGCAAGAAAGGAAAAAAGAAGGAAGAGAAAAGAAAAAGGGAGAGATAAATGATAAGTGGTACCAAATAATAGCAACGGGGAATACAATACCTGAGACGAACAAAACCACATAACGTAATAAAAATCTAAGAATATGAGGGGACATGCATGCTACTAAGACTATCGGTGAACAACTAAAAACTACTCAATAACCTTCTACCTTAATCCTCGGCATCCACGCCCTCCTATCAAAGATCATTCCTCAGTGAGCTTAAGCAGCACCATGTTCTGTCTAATCAACTCTCCCCGGTACTTCTTAGGCCTACCTCGACCTCTTCTAAAACCCTCCATGGCCAACCTCTCACACCTCCTGACAGGAGCATAAATGCTTCTTCTCTTAACATGTCCGAACTATCTCAGCCTCGACTCCCGCATCTTGTCCTCCATGGAGGCTACTCCCACTCTATCCCGGATAGCTTCATTCTTAATCCTATCTCTCCTGGTACACTCGCACATTCATCTCAACTTTGTCATCTCTGCTACTTTCATCTTCTGCACGTGGGAGTTCTTGACTGGCCAACACTCAGCCCCATAAAGCATAATCGGTCGAACCATCACTCGATAAAATTTACCCTAATTATTATCCAGTATTCAAATAAAATAAGTCTAAATAATGCACAATTGACATAGGGGTTCATATGGCTGGCCACAATATGTTAGGATTGAGGCGAAGTTGACTTATTTTGATTTAAAATAATATAATTAAGATATACGAATAAATCCAAATAGTTTTAATTTTGTTCATATACAAATGATGTTATGTAAAGAAAGATCAGCGCGATCACATAAGTTGATGAAATAGCATTACTAGTATATTTCATAGTCAACCTCAACTACTTTTCAATTTGAGGCATATGTGATTGAATGATTTGGAATAACAAAGATATTCAAAAATGCAGAGAGTGATTTTCTGGCAGATAGAAATAATGTTACATAAAGAAGCATCCAGGGTGATTGACTGATTGCATGAAAATATAAAATTACATTACCAGTATACCGACAAGTGCCAGAAAGGGACTTGACTTCCAAATTTGAAGATCCTGTGAACTACATTTTATCAGAAAATGAATCGGATCGGACACAGAAAAGAACTGAACGATAAGAATTTTAAACGTCAAAACCTGTAATAAGAATGACAATCCTACAAGGAAGCAACCCAAGCATGTGCCTGCTGCAGATACCTGAAGAAAACCTTATATAAGTACAAGTTATTCATCAAGGAGAAATACATAACCAATAAAATGAGTTCTAATAAACATTTACCAACAGTAATGGACGCCTTCCTGATTTATCCATCAAGAGAACTCCTAAAACTTGCATTGGGATCTACATATTGCCCAAAACATTCAAATACTGATAAAGCGATCGAACTCATAATTGATTTAGTGTGTCAAGATAATTAACTTGTACAACCACCATTGCAATTGATCCAATCCTACCGGAGAAACCTGATATATTATGTATCAACATAATCAAATTTATTTATTTTTTTGATTAACAAGAAACTAATGAAACACTAAGTATAGGAACATTACATACCAGCTGACTCAAAAATAGAACTTGCATAATATGCAATAGCATTGACCCCTCCAAATTGTTGCAATACCATTAAGCCCACTCCAACCTGAATCGATTGGTAAGGATAACATTTTTATTGACCAGAGAAGATAAAAGATCAATTGTTCGGTAAGAGAAAAATAAAGGTTGCCATATATACTATAAGAGAATGTGCATATTTCTTTTGGAATAAATCAATCATCTTAGCCTCAGAGAGTTTTTGAAGGGTTTCCATGTAATCCTGCAAGTCAAGAGAGGATACATATTATTATTTACCTTTTCAGTCCTGCAAAATATTGTAATGGAAGCTTAAATAAAAGAAATATATAATGCTTTTACTCATGGTAAGTCAGGAACATACTTTTATTTCAGCAGATTCTTCGGATATATCAGCATCCTTCCCTCTAAGACGCCGGAGAGAAGCTTCACATTCTTTCCACCGGCCAGCCTTAGCCTATTGATAAAATCATAGGCAACTAGATTCAGAATAAGTTGAATTAGTCCTGATTAAGATATTAACTTCATTTCTATCACAGAAAAACTGCATGGTAATTTTTGAATACATCATAATCAACATTTGAAAATACTTGAATTAGGTTGTATAATGTTACCAGCCATCTAGGAGACTCTGGTATGAAATACAGGCCACACAATTGTATTATACATGGAATAGTTCCTGAAATTATGTCATATTTTGGATTTAAAAATATGTTTGAAGCAAGAGGCTTTTAAAGGGAAAATGAAAGAAACAAAATTTACCAATTAGAGCAAGTAGGCGCCAGTTGATGATTACTCCAATTACATACATAAGTGATACTCCACAACATATCATTAGCTGAAACATCATAATTAGCATCCAAGCTCAGTTGCCATGCCAGGAATCGAAAACGAAAACTAAAACAGCTGGATTACCTGATTAACTGTTGTGAATGCTCCTCGGAGATTCTTAGGTGTTATTTCCGCTATATACACAGGAACCTATGTTTAGAAAACAACAATTGAGTCTTTACAATATAAAATATGTTAATTTGTTCTATATATAAACACACGATATATTTACCACGTACGAAATAACGCCAACTCCATAACCCATCAACAACCTCCCAATATCAAGCCATAAAGCATTCTGTTGACAATAAAAATAATAGAAAAGTAAAGATAATTTAGAAGAGAGAATGACAACATCAAGATGAAAATTAGGATAAGATGAATACCCTTCCAAAAATGATTGCAAGCCACCCCACAAGACAAAACATCTCGGAGAAGCCCATTGCCTGCAAAATTATACAAAACAAAGGATTGTAGATGAAAGGTTGATGTCCTGTTTAAATTTTTAATATGCTCAGATTTTTAACCAACAAAACAAAAACTTACACCTCTCCGGGCAAAGAGATCTGCCAGTTTTCCACTCATTACCGCACCTATCATTGCTCCAATTGTCCATATTGAACCAAATACAGAGTACTAGAATGGTAACAATTAAATAAAAATAGATTAAAGATTCTCGCGGGCTTCTACGGAGAGAGTACATCAAATCTTATGGCCTTATCAAATTCTTGACTCCATGTGAAATGAATACTTCTTGACTGACTTGACTCATGAGGAGAATGTCAAAATAATATTTTCGATAATGTTTGGACTAACCTCAGCCACTGAGAGACCTAGCTCCTCTATTATCCCAGTCTGAGCAGGTGAAGAAAATCCCACCTGCATTGGAACGAAACATTAATTATTACTTCAGTTTTGGATAAAATCACGTTATATAAAACGGCCAATAAGTCATAAGTAGTAGTCCATTTCTTATGTTACATACCGAGTTATCACAGAAAAATATATTCATCATGAACATATGAGATTGATCTGGACATCATCAGTACTAGCACTAGATGTCTATCAAATATGAAACACATGATACTTACTGTATCTTCTGTTAAAAGAGAGAACTAATGGTGATCTGCTACTACTAACGTCTGTTAGTAGTGAGCAGAAACGCGTTGAATTCAGGATGAAGTTCGAGCAAGAAAAGTTTAATATGTTGTTGATCATCATCCAAGTTTAGTGACGATGACTAGCGCTCACATTCAATGAGGATTGAAATGTTTAATCATCAAGCATGTAGATTTGAACATGAAGTTACTTTGGTTTTTTAAATTTCAACGTTTACATCTAAAAAAATATTAAAAAATCTAGGCACGTCCATGTATATATCATGCAAATAGAGACTGATGGAGCACTATGGATTCAATAAATCCATTAAGCTTGAATTCTAGATACACCTCCGCTTGTAATCTTGTAATTGAACTTAAAAGTCAAAGGTCCCGCAAAACTTTTTTTATTAGTTATAATTATTTATATTAGTAAGGTTTTTGTAAATTAACAAAACATTAACATTTTGTTTCAATACACTACATTGGTTCTAGTTATCAAATCTTTTTATTAGTAGTAGATATGAATATTTGAATAATTTAACTCAAAAATTTAATATATTAGACAATGTTATACTGTGAAATATTCAAAAGAAAACATATAAACTTGAAAGCAAATTTGTTAAAACAAATTTTTCTTGGTTACCTGAATTAATCGTGTCTATTTGTCCAATCGTTGTCACATTTCTAACACTATTTCATCACATATTCTTAAATTTTTGCTTTAGGCCTCCGATTTTGTTGAACCGCCCCTAACTCAAACCCGCCTTATTTTCAATTTGAATGGCTACTTTAAAACGGACATGAGAGACACTAGAAGCCTTAATCAAGGTAATTTCTTGCACTTTTAAAACTACACAGGCATGTGCTGTGATAGTCAAAAACTTCAGGGGTGCATAATTAACCCCCGAACAAAATCTAGGGACAGAAAAACAAGAAGGATCTAGGACACAAAAAGTACAACCAAATCATTATCCAATTGTATTTTGGCCCTTATATTATTCAGCAAAGCACATAGAACCTCCATCATTTTAAATATATGTTTCTTTTGGTTCAAATTATCGACTATTAAAATCCCCAACACCATCCATCATTTTAAGTATATGGCACTTCCACAGTACGTTCTACCAAAAAATTAATACTAAAGCGAAATCTATATTACCATTTTCTTCCACTTTTTTAAAGTTAAATACTTTAATCCAAAGTCCAAACTATAGGGAGAAGCAAAGGTAAAACGAAAATGAACTTACAGCAGAGCCAAAAACAAAGGAGCCGGAGACGGCAACCAAGGTGCTGAATACGACGGCGGCTGTGGCCGGTGCCGGAGTATCTTCATGGTTAGAAATTAGCAAAGGATCAGTTGTTGTAAATCCTTCTTCTATTCTTTCCCTATCCATTTAACCATATAACTGAGTTGCTCAAGAAATGTGTTCATCTAGGCAGACACATAGGAAAAAAGACGAAATAACATTGAATAAGACATGTAAGTTTTTTTTTTTTTTTCACGTCAACGTCATGTGCTATCGTCCAAGATTTTCAAAGTCAGCAATAGGCTGCTCTGATGTGCACCTAATCTGTTTTACTCTACTTGATAAATAGGATAGGAGTATGAGTTTTGTCACAAAACTGTATTTTTAAAAGAATTTAAAAAAAAAAAAACACTTGCTTTTGGTTTGGTTTATCAGGTTTATATATATATATATATATATATAATAGTATATTTGCTTTTGTCCTTGTGACTTTGACATCTACAAGGGACAACATGATTCAGTTTCTATTAGATGAAATAGCCCTTAGTCCAAGAGGCTGAGGAGACTTCACTCATGTTCATTTCGCACCACAGAATAGATCGAGAAACGTAGGACATTAAAGCCCCGCAATAATAATTATAGCAAATTGTACTCATCTGTCTAGCTATCATTTCATCCATATTTAGAGTAACTAGAGCTAAAAAAATAACCTAGAGCTTAGAAGATGTCTTTCACTTGTTCGTTCTAGGTTACGATAATATTAACGTCGCGTTCGCTACGCTCGCTTAATATGACATGAGTTCGTTCCGGAAAATATTTTTTAATTTTTTGATGTTTGGTTGGCTTAAGTGTTTTGGAAAATATTTTCCTCATGAACTCATTTTCTTCCGATTGGAAGAAAATGTTTTCCCTATTAAGAGAACGGTAATCATTTTCTAAAACTCTTTTTAACCTTCTCCACCCTATTTCTCATCCCCACCCCAACCCCCACTCTAAATAAAAATATTATTAATGGCACTTTCTTTTTATGTTATAGATAGAGTACCTTTTTCTCATTTCAACAAATGAGTATTTTTCTTTTCATTATACGAAAAAAGTTTTTTTTTCCATTTTAAAAACATTTTCCTATAAAATATTTTTTACTCTCTAACCAAGCACTAGAAAATATTTTTCGGAAAGAAGTTTTTCACTCACCGACCAAACAAGGGAAAATAAGTCATAGAACCACTCATTTTCCATGAAAATATTAATGTCGCGTTCGCTTGGCTCGCTTAATATGACATGAGTTCATGTTAGGGCAATTAGCTTTAATACGTGATTACGAATTATTTTCATGACATACTACATATGATCAACGTTAAATAAAATTTGGTAAAAAACACTTAAATAAGTGGTAAGATTTAAGACGAACAGAGTAAAACAAAGTATTAATATGCAAAAGAAAGCATCACACATATCGTATGGATAAATAGTAAGTTTCATATATTCATGCAATTAAGGAACAATAATGTTTGGTTGGGTAGTCGCCAAATAGTGAGAATTTATACAAGAGGATTTAAAAGTACTAGCTGAATATTTACCATATTAAGAGCTATTATTAGTAAACAAAATACCTATCACTTAAGATAACGTGTTTCTCGCTTGTTCCTTCTAGGTTATGATAACATCCATCGCTTGTTCATTTACTCGCTTGTATAATGAGGTTATATATTAGTACAACTAACTTTAGTTATGAATTATGTATTATCGTCATGACACGCTATATCCGGTCAATGTTAAATAACATTTACCTTAAAAACACACAAATCTGTGGTAAATATTTTATGACAAACATACTTAAAAAAACATTAATATGCAACACAAATCTCAAGCAGAATTTAACAATCAGCTCTGAAGGCACATGTTACGTTAGGGTTTACTAACGTACACCCAAGGAGAGATGACGAGGAAGAAGAAGCAATCAGCTCCGGCGATGGTCTCGCCAAAAGAGCCGGTAATGGAAAACAGGCAAATAACACCAGAATTAGCACCGATTCCATTCGGTCACTGGCTCCCAGGAATGGGGAGTGCTCCTACAGTGCTACAAGCAGGACCTCCACCGGAAATTGTAGAGACTCCGCCGGAATTTGATGCAGGAGCTATGAATGCGGCGAGGAAATTGACATTTTCTGCAACATCTAGTGGAATTAAGCCTACGATGGCTGAAGTTGTTAAAGGTAATCGAGAGTAACATACGGGGCTAAAGCTAAATTACTACCCACCGGTGCTGAAAGATGGAATTAAAATAGTTAAGCTAAACCCCCAGGAGATAGTTTAACAAAACCAGAAATGGAGTCTAGCTTTAATTGGGAATGTGATAGGTGGAAACCCTACTTTCAAAGAAATGCTCAAATTCGTGTATGGAGTATGGAACTTTGTCAGTACACCCCAGTATTCCTCCATAACAATAGGTATTTCATTTTTAAGTTTGACAATGAGAAAGATAAGGAAGCGATTATTCAACAAGGGCCTTACACATTCAACTACAGATCTTTCATTATGAAACAATGGGATCCAGAGTTCTAAATGCATTAGGAATCTACCCAGATTGTTCCGATGTGGGTAATGTTCCCAAATTTACCAATTCAGTTTTGGGCTCCTGGCAATTTGGAGAGAATAGCTAGTTGTATTGGAAATCCTATTTGCACAGACAAGTTAACAGCTCAAGAGCAAAGGATTGCTTATGCTAGGATATTGATAAAAATGGACATATCCCAGCCTCTACCAGAGTCACTTTCTCTTGAGTTACCTGATGGGAAATAGTACTCACAGAACATTGAGTATGAATGGAAGCCAATGTACTGTCAAGACTGCTTGAAAGTTGGACATAACACAGGGGATTGCACGAAGAGACCAGCAGAACATAAGGAGCCTCAACAAAACATAAAAAAGAAACCAAGGAAGAAGGAGTGGATAGCTAAGACTGTGCCTATAGATGAATCTCAGAACAAGGTGCAACAAACTGAACAGAATACTAACAAAGAACAACCTAAGAATGAGAAAGCAACTAAAGATGATGGGCAACAACAGAAAAAACAGATTGATAGGGGAAAGAAAATCATGCCAGCTACAACAGGTGAGAACCAAAAGATTGATGAACTGGAGCCGATGCTTAGAAGAAATGATTTTAGTGCATTGAGAATACATACAGAGGCTACCACTAGCAATGTGGTAAGGGACACAAATCTGACCAAGCAGCCCCCATGATCTTTGGATCATGGAACATTATAGGGCTGAACAAGCCCTATAAGCAGAAGGAATTCAAATCCTTTCTGATTATGAATAAAGTGGCTTTTTTGGGCTGTCTAGAAACAAAAGTGAAAGCTAGAAGAGTAGAGAAAATAAAAAAGAAGTTAGGGACAGAATGGCAGGTTCACAGTGATTATATAGGGTCAAAATGGTAGAATTTGGGTATGCTAGAAACTTGGTGGAGGTTGATATACAGAGTTCAGAGCCTCAAAATGTCCATTGCAAAGTAAAGGATAAAGGATCTCAATTTGCATGCTATGCAACATTTGTATATGGCTATAACACCACTGAAGGAAGAAAAGAATTTTGGAGACAAGTGAGAGCAATTAACAATATGATGGTAGATCCATGGATCATCCTTGGGGACTTCAACACAATATTATCTGTTGCAGACAGAATCAATGGAGCACCAGTCCAACAGATTGAAACACAAGATTTTCAAGATTGTATAGATGAAGTTGGACTAGGGCAGATTCAAAGAAAGGGATGGCAGTATTCCTGGTGCAATAAAAGGGATCCTGAAGATAAAATTTATAGCCTAATTGATTGGGCATTTGGCAATGCTCAATGGTTTAGTATGTACAGTAGTATAGAATCCCATTATTTAAATCTTGGATGTTCAGACCACTCTCCTATACTACTAACTACTATTATTGTCAAACAAAAGTTGCCAAAACCATTTAGACTTCTAAATGTTCTGCTGAAGCAACAATCATTCAAAGCAGTGGTAGAATCAATATGGGAAACCCAAGTGGATGGTTATGCTATGTATGGAGTATGCAGGAAATTGAAGCAAGTAGAAAATACTGTCAAGCAGATGAATCAAGAGATGAATAAACTGGATAAAAAACTGGAGGCTGTGCAGGCAAAACTCAAAGAAACTCAAGATGCATTGGCAACATATCTTTAATGCACACAACTGATCACAGAAGAGAAAGAAATAATGCTGAAATTGGAAAAATGGGCTACAGTCCAGGAGAGAGTCCTTAGACAAAAATCCAGAGATGTATGGATCACACAGGGTGATTCAAACTCCAAATTTTTCTATGCTCAACTTAAAACAGGGCAGGCCAGAAACAATATTACTACCATATGTAATGAGCAGGGAGTGAAGCTAACAGATCTAAAGCAGGTGCAGCAGGAATTCATAGGATTCTTTCAAGGTTTGATGGGAAATAGAGCACAAGAATTACCTTGTTTAGACACTCTCATTGCCAAATATGGACCTTGTTTACAGAGAGATCAACAACTTATGCTGATTCAACCAGTCACAAAGGAGGATGTCCTACAGGCATTGAAAGAGCTACCAAATGATAAAGCCCCAGGGGTGGATGGGTTTAATGCAGAATTCTTCAAAGAATATTGGTATGTAATAGGAGATGAGGTGAGCAAGGTTTTTCTCCAGTTCTTTGATTCTAGGAAAATGCTGAAGGAAGCAAATTGCACCACTCTCACCCTAGTGCCAAAGGTAGCCAACCCCATATATGTGAAGGAATATAGGCCCATAGCTTGCTGTACAAATTTGTATAAGTTTATAGCAAGAATTCTTACCGCCAGACTCAAATCAGTAGCAGACACAATTATTGGACATTCACAGTCAGCATTCATAGTAGGAAGAAGTATTTTAGACAAT
The DNA here is from genome assembly GCA_005239495.1 of Nicotiana undulata. Taxonomy (NCBI): domain Eukaryota; kingdom Viridiplantae; phylum Streptophyta; class Magnoliopsida; order Solanales; family Solanaceae; genus Nicotiana; species Nicotiana undulata. The sequence goes on along the minus strand of ML286292.1, from coordinate 1,086 downwards.
GTCATTGTTGCGCATGAACTGGTGAAAGGTTATACACAAAAGGGAGTCTCTCCTAAGTGCATGATAAAGGTTGATATCAGAAAGGCCTATGACTCAGTCGAATGAGACTTCCTTAGAACTAGTCTGCTAGAGTTTGGGTTTCCTAGTAAATTTGTTGGGTAGATTATGAGGGTGTGATTATTGTAAGCTATGCCATATTATCAAATGGGGGGATTACTCCAAAATTTATGGCAAAGATGGGATTGAGACAGGGTGATCCCATGTCTCCGTACCTATTTGTGTTGATCATAGAGTACCTTAACAGATCTCTAAAATAGTTGCAACATAACCCGGACTTCAACTACCACCCTAAATGTTGTAAACTGAAGCTAGTGCATATATGCTTTGCAGATGATTTACTCATGTGCTGCAGGGCGGATAGAACATCTATACAACTAATGCTCCAAGCTTTTAATCACTTCTCTAGTGTGTCTGGATTGAAAGCAAACTTGGATAACAGTTCACTATGCATTGCTGGAATATCTCAAGAACTGAAGAAGCAGATTCTGAAAGAAATGTAGTTTGCACCAGGAGAACTGCCATTCAAATACCTTGGGGTTCTACTTTCATCCAAGAAGAACCCTGTACAATAATGTATGCCAATTGTGGGGAAAATGATATCAAGAATTAGGTGTTGGACTACTAAATTTCGGTCTTATAGTGGAAGGGTACAATTGATTAAAAGTGTTCTATTTGAAATGCAAACGTATTGGGCTCAGATTTTTGTCCTACCCAAGAAGGTTGTTCAACTTATCACAAGCATCTGCAGAACTTTCTTATAGACTGGAAGCTGTGAAGCATCAAGGAAAGCTCAGATCTCGTGGGAGTCACTGTGTATGCCAAGATCAGCAGGGGGTCAAAAGTTAATAGACTTCACTTTGTGGAATAGAGCAGCTATATGTAAAGGTGGCTAACGGGCGAGCCGGGCCGGGCTGGGTAGGGAAAATTAGGAACCGGACGGGTTACAAATCGGGCCGGTTACGGTTAACGGGTTCGGGTTTATCCGGGTAAAAAATAACCCGTACGGGTAGGGGGTTTAACGGGCCG
>ML286291.1:625-71479 GCA_005239495.1 Nicotiana undulata | reverse complement strand
CCACCAAAATCAATAACACATGCCCGCAATATATCCTCCAAAATCTGAATGGTGCGCTCGGACTGTCCGTCTGTCTGAGGATGGAATGTTATGCTCAACTCTATGTGAGTGCCCAACTCCATCTGAAATACTCTCCATAAATGGGAGGTAAACTGAGTACCTCGGTCTGATATGATAGATAAGGGAACACCGTGCAATCTGACAATCTCTCTAATATAGATTTGAGCCAACTTCTCTGCTGAAGATGAAACCGCCATCGGAATGAAATGTGCTGATTTGGTCAGCCTGTCTACCACAACCCATACTGCATCAACCATCCTCGGAGTCCGTGGGAGTCCAACTACAAAATCCATCGTGATACGCTCCTACTTCCCTAACGCACCTTAAACTCGTTAGGTGGCGACTCTTCAAAACTTGCAAACCCCTTTCCCAAAAGGAAACAAGTTGTCCCAAAAATGTCAAAACCTGATTTCACGGAAAAAAGGGGGTGTGACAGCATGGCGACTCTGCTGGGGATTTTAGGCTTTTACCATTTCAAACGTGTTTGTGAATTTTTACCTCTTCCCATTCCCCTTATGTGAAAGTAATTGTTTATTTCTTTCAAGCATTTAATTTTACTCAAAAGCAAAACTGACATATTTTCTTGTTTCTTTTCTTTGTAATCGTCTTTCTAAATTATAACTGTTGTATTTACTGCTTTCATAACGTGCAAATATATGATTACGTGCCTTTATTGCTTATTTATTGCATAATCATGCTCAACATCATACTCCATTCATGCCAAAACAAATCCTATAGCAATGCTTGATGAGTGGTTGCGCCCTTCCTATTTTATCATCCCTAAATTCGGAAAGGCATATTTGCGGTAAAACTAGTCGATCAGCGGTGCACTCGACGGTTTCGTGCCTTCCCCATTGAGTTTTCCGCTCAAGGGTACCAGTATAACACCCCATAGAAACTGTACTCTGTTAACTATACATGCATCATGGTCAAACCTAGCTAGGTTAGTGTGTTGTCCGCACAATGGCCTTTAAGACAGCCTTATCCAAAAGTCCATCGGGTTTTCCATAATCCCAACGGACGTAATCACGTTCTGTGCATTTATTTGGAGAACTAAATGTGTGTATGCTAATCATAAGTGTATAAATAGTCGAGTCTAGCGGGGGTAAGGGCCTAACCATTTTGTCTTGCATAAATATGAGGCACAAAGTCCCTAGACTCGGCATAGTTGCCAGCATTCACCCAAAGCTTCTAAACTGGTGGGAGGACCTTCACTCTAATGATAAGACGCTCGTCAAGAAATACTTGGGTAACCTACCGTCTCTCCTCGACATTCAACCCAACAAAATGTTGATAGAGGCTGCCACCTTGTTCTGGGATAGCGAAAGAGCTGTCTTTCATTTTGGGGACCTTGAAATGACACCGTTGCTGGAGGAAATAGGAGGACTGGCGGGTCTAGTCTGGGAATCTCCTGAGTTGTTAATGCCTGAAAACCACACAGGCAGGGGTTTCTTGAAAATGATGGGTTTTAAGAAGAATGCAGAGTTAGAGTGTCTGAAGAAGTCGTACATTTCTTTCGAGTATTTATATGAAAGGTACGGTCACAACAAGTCTTACCAAACCTATCATGATGAATTCGCCATAACATCTTTGGGGCACATTCACCGTAGGGTGTTCGTCTTCATAGTTTGCTTCCTTGGTCTGATTGTATTTCCAACAAAGAAAGAGAGAATCCACACTAGGCTGGCTATGGTAACCAAAACCTTGATGGAGGGAATCGATGGACAGACCTTCAGCATAGTCCCTATGATTATCTCATACATTTATCGAGCCTTAGAGCACTGTCAAAAGGGAGCTAAGCACTTCGAAGGCTGCAACCTGTTACTACAACTCTGGTTCTTAGAACATCTCCAAAAGGGCCAGTGCTGGCAAGAATTTCCGCAAAGAGCATGGGACGACCACATTGCTTTCCATCACCCAAAGCGAATGACGTACCTTCCCGACAAATTTGCGCAGCCCGAAACTGCCAGAGAATCGGTAGAGTTCTTTGATAATCTGATAAAGGAGCAGGTACAGTGGATGTTCGTGTGGTTTCCAACAGATGAATTCGTCGTCAGGTCAGGGATGCACCGTTCCTGGTACTAATTGGTCTGAGAGGAACGTATCCTTATGTCCCTCTCTGGGTTATGAGACAAGCAGGCAAAAAGCAGATTATACCAAGGGTCGACAAGATGAGCCATTTCTGAGCCTACTTTCAAGATGATGATAGCCCTCACAAGTGCCAAGCCCAACACATGTGGAACTGTAAGATCATAATGGAGAAAGACACAATTGAGCCGGACAGATATCATGCAGGTTGTACACCTTTCTACTCAGGGTGGTTAGAAGACAACTGGGATGGCAGGCTAGGGTTCAGTCGAGGCCACAGGATCATAGATGAAAAAGCTGAAGCTCAAGTCAAGTATAATAAACTGTGCAAGAGGATTCGTGAATGCGAAAACGAACACCGTGAGATACACAAAACCAACAGAAAGTTGATTGAAGAATGGAAAGACATGGCCTTCAACGCCAATATAAAGTTGGGGTACCTTGAGCGAGGCATAGTCGAACTGGAGGGTAAATTCATCAAGAGGGTTGAAGACTGTCAAAAGGCTAAGGGGAACGAAGGTGGACATCTGGACAGAGCATATCTACTGCTGGGACATCGCGAGCTGGGGAACCTGTTCGAAGGAATCAAGGATGCCGAGTCTGGGGAAGGTCCTTCTGGAACCAAGTATATAGGATTTCCTTTTCCTCTTTATCGATGTAATAAGGCCCATGGCCATTAGTGATTTTTATTTCCTGCTTGTTTAGTGTCGTTTTGGGTTCGTCTAATTTTTACATTAATGAGATGAGGCATTTTAGCATCCAATTTCTCCAAATTAATTTGTCGCTAGGCCTACCTCAGGAACAACGAGATTCCCCAAATTAGGACACGCTTTATATTCCCGCACTACGTATTTAAATACCGCAACATTTTTTCATAATCCTCACTGACTTGGCTACCTTTTTATTTTTGCTTTATTTTATTTTCTTTGATTATTCCCCTCCCCCAAAGGTTGGTTTGTGCAATATGGCATCATCATCCCACTACACAAGATCCAGGGGCTCTCTGCCTTCTCTTCCTCCTAGTCGTCCAAAACGCAAAGGCAAAGGCAAAATGGAAGATTCAAGAAACAACAGAAAAGAAAACACAATGATCGTTGAATGAGCAGAGGATCCTAACGATCAAGGTAATCAGGTTCAGAATGAGGCTATGACACAACTCGAGAAAAGGTTGGTGAAGCTCCAAGGGGAGCTTGAGCAGGTCTGAAATTTGGCGAACCTATCATTCACCCTCAGTGTCCTAGACGCCAATTACCCCAACACCCAAAGTCCTATACCTCCTCAAAACATCCTGAAGCAGCAAAATCATCCCATAGCCCATCATCACACTACCCCACGGAAGAATCAACCCCTTCCAACACAATGCAATGCCTGCCATACGCCAAAGATCACTCCACTACTTATCCCGAAACCTCAGAACTCCACAAATGACCACCTCTACACCCATGCACCAGTACATCAAAACAACCCCATCTACGTGGAGACTCTGCCGCACTCCACCCAACCCATTTCATACACACCCGAATCCATTGAGAAGGATTTTCTCATTAGGAATTTGGGTGAGGAACTCAAGAAGCTAACTAGCCGAGTTTAAGGTGTTGAGGGAAGCAAAGGAGTGGAGGGGCTGAACTATGAAGACCTCTGCATACAGCCTGATGTCGAACTGCCCGAGGGGTACAAACCTCCAAAGTTCGAAAACAGGCGATCCTAGAGTCCATTTGAGGACCTACTGTGATGATCTGGTTGGAGGAGGGAAAGATGTAAAGATTCGCATGAAGATGTTCATGAGGAGCTTAACATGAGATGCTTTGTCTTGGTATATCAGCCAAGACCCCAGGAAATTGTCGAATTGGGTAAGCATGGTGTCCGACTTTATGGACCGATTCAGGTTTAACACAGAGAACGCAATGGATGTGTTCTACATCCAGAATCTAAAGAAAAAGCCTACGAAGACTTTCTGCGAGTATGCTACTCGCCGGAGATCGGAAGTTGCTAAGGTAAGGCCTGCCTTAGATGAAGAATAGATGAATAAGTTCATTGTCTGAGCTCAAGATCCACAATACTATGAGCGGTTGATGGTGATCGAGAATCATAAGTTCTATGATATTATCAAATTGGGTGAGAGAATCGAAGAAGGAATAAAAAGCGGTATGGTCACCAATTTCGAAGCCTTACAAGCTACAAATAAGGCTTTACAGTCTGGTGGTGTGTCCAAGAAGAGGGATGTGGGAGCCATGATGGTTGCACAGAGAACCAAATCCCCACTGAAATACCAAGCCTACCAAACACCTCCACTCACATATCAGCCAGCACCTTCATACCAAGCACCCTCGCCTACATACCAATCAACACCTCCGCCAACATATCAGTCATCTCCACCACCCACCTATCAGCTGCAGTCTCCCAGATATTTCTAGCCCGCTCCTGTTTACCATGCTTATAATTCTCAGCCATCCCACTATCAGTCACCCCATGTTCGCCAAAAGTTTCCTAGACCTCAACAAAACTTTGAACACAGACCTCCTAAACAATACACTGCTATCGCCAAACCCATCGACCAGTTGTATAAGAAACTAAAGGCTGTCAGTTATGTTAACCACATCCCTGCTGTAAACCCTGAGAATCCCTCTCAATGGGTTAATTCAAACAAGTCCTGTGCATACCACTCTGGCATGAAGGGACACGCAATCTATGAATGCCGCTCTTTGAAGGATAAGATATAGTCCCTGATCGACAACAAGATCATTATAGCAAAGGAATCATATCCCAATGTCCGCAATAATCCACTCCCAGACCATAAGGGTGGAGGCGTCAATATGATCGAAGTAGAGGAAGATTGGGACCCGGAGGGGTTGATTGGGTTGATCATAGAAGGTGATGACCCAAAGAAGCTAGCGGTTACTCTTAACCATATCATAGTCCAGATCCAGCCATCTGGAGATGCTGAGGTAGTTGTGTCAGTGCCTTTCAAGTTTGAAGCGGCACCACCCGCAAAGACATCCGCGTTGTTTGAGGTCGAAGCTATGCCAACTGCAAATGCGCCTGCACCTCTTGAGATTGCAGTCATGCCACCTGCTAAGACATGTGTTCCGTTCGAAGTAAAGATAGCTACACCAATCACAGTGGCGATGTCAACCACGCCACCTTTCCGCAGCAATGCCATACCATGGGATTATGTAGCCGAGGAAAGAAGAAAGGGCAAGGTCAAGGTCAAAGAAGCTACTGTGGCACAGGGTATGACGAGGACCGGCAGGGTCTACACACCAGTGCCTTTGGCTGAATCAAGTAAACAAGCCTCCAACAAGCCACCCATTATCGCGACAGGCTTAGATGACCTTTGGAGGAAGGTACAGGCCAAAGAGTACTCCGTCATTGACCATCTAAACAAGACGCCACCTCAGATATCTATTCTTTCCTTGCTGCAAAATTCAGAGGCACACAGAAATGCTTTGTTGAAGGTGTTGAATGAAGCGCACATGCCAAACAATATCACTAGTGGAGAAATGGGCAATATGGTAGGCCAAGTGCTGGAGATCCATAAGATCACCTTTCACGAGGACGAGCTGCCGCCTAAAGGGTTGGGCCATAACAAAGCCCTGCACATCATTATGCAATGTGAAGATTATTTCATCACCCAGATTCTGATCGATGGGGGATCCAGTCTCAATATATGTCCACTGATAACGATAAAGAAATTGGGCAAAGGGTTGTATGAGATAAGGGAAGGGTCAATGAATGTGAAAGCTTTCTATGGTTCGAAAAGGACCACCATCGGCAAAATCAGCCTCAGTTTGCAAATGGGTCCCACGTGGTTCAAAGTCGATTTCCAGGTGATAGACATATCGACATCATACAACCTTATTTTGGGACGGCCATGGATACATGCCGCTGGGGCTGTAGCATCAACATTTGAATGGAACCACCAAGAAGTAATCATTCACGGCGACGGAAGCAACCCTATTTACAGTCGTCAGACTATTCGGTAGTCGAAGGAAGAAGGAAGCTGGGTGGAGAAACTTACCACCACATTGAACGGGTCAATGCCATAGACAAGACAAATGGTGGGATAGCAAGATAGAGAGCATGATGAACTGGAGAGGGTATGAACCAGGTAAAGGGCTCGGTAAGAAACTCCAAGGAACCTCCAAACCTATAAAGATAAAAAATGTGACACCATCTTCGGTCTGGGATACGAATATACTTGGGAAGAATTCAAGAACTGGTAGCCACCATGGCGCGGTACCTATTACCCATTGGAGCAGCCAATACCACATATGGAACACACCTTTCAGCATGCCGGCATTATCTATGGAATAGAGGAGGAAGAAGCACTCGCAGCACTGAGGAACTTGTTTCTAAAAGACGACGACATGGATTGTTGTGTCATCTTTGAGGAGGCGGGGGAGGAAGGCCCTTCCATACAGGCCGTGAGCATAGGGACATCTCTCAAGAACTAGACCATCAGAACATCTAGAGCCCGACGAGCCTCGGGGTAGCAGGTCTAAACAAGCATCATTCATTGTCTTTTATTAAATGATTTTCCTTTTTCGCATTTTTGTTTTTGCAATAAGAGCCTCAGTGTTCAAAACATTTACTCAATTTATCAAAAGCACGTTTACGTTATATGAATCAATAGTTATTACTATCATTTTTCTCTCATTACTTTATCTATACAACATTACTATTACTTGTGTTGATGAACCGATGAATGTGACATGCACCGAGACAACGCAACAAACGGACATTGATTCAGAAGAAGAAGATGATATACCTGATGAGATTATCAAAGAAGTCGAGAATTTTGAGAATAGACCTAAATCCAACCTGGACGAGACCGAGATTGACAACTTGGGAGATTTGGAAAATGTCAAGGAAACTCGCACCAGCATTCATTTGTCGCCGTCAGAAAAGAAGGAATGCACAAAATTCTTGAAGGAGTATGAAGACATATTTGCATGGTCGTATGACGACATGACTGGTCTAAGTACGTCCATTGTTGCTCATAAATTACCAACCAATCCAATGTGTCCACCAGTAAAGCAGAATCTCAGAAAGTTCAAACCCGACATGAGTTTGAAAATCAAGAAAGAAGTCACCAAGCAGATCAACGCCAAAGTACTCAGGGTAGTAGAATATCCGACATGGTTAGCCAACATCGTGTCTGTGACAAAGAAAGATGGGAAAGTTAGAGTCTGTGTCGACTACCGGGATCTCAACCGGGCCAGTCCAAAAGATGACTTCCCTTTTCCAAACATACACATCTTGATTGACAATTGCACTAAGCATGAGCTACACTTATTCGTGGATTGTTTCGCTAGTTACCATCAGATATGGAAGTATGAGGAAGAGCTGAGAAAACGACTTTCATTACGCTGTGGGGAGTTTACTGCTATAAGATGATGTCGTTCGGCCTGAAGAATCCTGCTGAGTGAGTTCGACATTGTCTGTGTGACTCAGAAAGCGGTCAAGGGACAAGCATTGGCAGACCATCTTGCTGAGAACCCTGTAGACGGAGAATACGAACCCTTGAAAATGTATTTTCCCGATGAAGAAGTATCATTCGTAGGAGAAGACATTACAGAATCCTATGAAGGTTGGAGGCTGTTCTTCGATGGAGCGGCAAATTTCAAAGGAGTCGGCATTGGAGCTATCTGGACATTGGAAAGTGATCAGCATTATCAAATATCTGCTAAACGCAGATTCCCCTGCACCAACAATATGGCAGAATATGGAGCCTGCATCCTAGGGCTCTACATGGCCATTGACATGAACGTCCAAGAACTGGTAGTGATTGGCGATTCCGACTTGCTCATACATCAGATACAAGGAGACTGGGCTACCAAGAATTCCAAGATACTGTCGTATGTGCACCATGTGCAGGAATTGAGAAAGAGGTTACCAAGAAAGAATTTTGATACGTCCCTAGAATTCAGAACGATTTCGCCGATGCATTGGCCACGCTATCATCTATGATACAACATCCAGATAAGAACTTCATTGACCCTATTCCAGTGAAGATCCATAGCCAACCGACATAATGTGCCCATGTTGAAGAGGAAGCCAAAGGAAAATTCTTTCCCAACTTGCATGGTCCGTATATGGTTCACCAAGTATTGACAGGATGAGCACTTATACTTGCAGAAATGGACGGAGAAGTCTGACCAAAACCGATCAACTCAGATGCAATCAAGCGATACTATGTGTAACTTTTTATGCTTTTCTCAAATGATGTAAATTGAACTACGCCTGAACTGAATCCCTTTTAAGAGGGGATACGTAGGCAGTCATATGGGTTTGGTCACAATCCAATAAAATTTCATTTTCCCCCGCAATTGGAAACTGGGGCAGAATTTTGAGGAGGATCCTCAAAATTCTGAAGCAAGTTCAGCCAATCGCCGCATGTGCAGCAGTCAGAAGCGTTAACCCATCCAAATTGGGGCAGAATTTTGAGGAGGATCCTCAAAATTCTGAAGCAAGTTCAGCCAATCGCCGCATGTGCAGCAGTCAGAAGCGTTAACCCATCCAAATTGGGGCAGAATTTTGAGGAGGACCTTCAAAATTCCGTAGTAGGAGAGGTTGCAATATCTTGAACCATGTCACGGTCATCGGTTCATCTAAAACTATTTTAATTTATATGTTTGAACTATATTTTACAAAATCATGCATACTTATTCTTGAAAACAACTTTGTTTAGCAAACGCTACCTCGATGATATGAACAGTATCATCAAATCAAGCATAACGAGTCAAGAAAAGCCGACGGGGATACGAACTAACCTTCCCCATTTACAGAACTCACAATTTTTCTTTGGATACAGGCACTAGGACTGCAAAAGCTCGAGCATACTATCCGCCCGAAGGACAGATATTGTTCAAAGAAACGATTCTCAAAACTATCGCACCTGCCGACATTTATTATCTGCACAAACAAACGATGCTCCATAGTCACCATGCTCACAATGATCACAATACCGCGATCTGCTATCAACTAAGAAACTCTACTGTCATTTGTTATTTAAATTCTCTGCATAAGGCTACCGTTTCTGCCTTTCGAGGTTAAGCTCTACCTCCATTTGCATTAGGCTGCCCTTCTGCCTTCCATCTGCATAAGGCTACCTTTCTGCCTTCCACCTGCATAAGGCTACCTCTTCTGTATTCCGAGGTTAAGCTCTACCTCAATTTTCATAAGGCTACTTTTCTGCCTTCCATCTGCATAACACTACCTTTCTGCCTTTCGAGACTAAGTGTAACAACCCGACCGGTCGTTCTGCGTGTTAGGACCCCGTTCCCCTACCTCGAGACTTCCCATAGCTGCTTCTTGTGATTTATGACTTGCCTGAAAAATTTAGTGTCATGAAGGATAAAGGGTACACGAATTAAAAAAAAAAAGAGTTTTGTCAAGGTTTGACATTTTTGAATAAAATACGGCCCGAGCTAAAATACTCGGTATTTATGGACTGGTACCATGCAATGTACCATATGACCACGGTAGTATAATATATAAAGTATATATGAAGTATTCTGAAAATAAATAAAATTTTAAATAATTTTTGGTAATTTTTAAATTATACGGGTAATGGATTAATTACCGGGTAATGAAACATTACCCGATTAACTAATAAGTGGATAAAAATCAATTAATTTCACCCTCCAAATAAAACGTGGCAGTTAGCCACATTGTAAAGAAATGACTAAGAGCCATTTCTTGTTAGGTGGCAAAATGATACACTTCACTCCATTTTATGATTTTTCACATTCAATAAAGACAAAACTATGAGAATGATATTCATTCTTACAGAAAAGGATTCTTTCCACCAAAACCCAATATTAGTCATTTTACAGAATGTACTTCAACAAAACTTCTTACATCCAAAACGTTAGCTATTTTGAAAGCTTTCAAACAAAGCTTCATTCTCATGTTTTGAAAACCAAATCACAATCAGAACATCAGAACGTTTTCTATTCAATCTTCTACAAGACCTGGATGACGAGGTTCCTTGCAATCAAATTCTCTTACAAAAACATATCGTACGGATTTTTCCTAATCCAAATACGAGTCCTCGGGTGTAGAGTTCGGAGTTGCGGGCGCGTTCTTGGTCCGAGAGGTAGATTCGACACGAGGTGAGTTTCCTTTCCAACCTTGTAAGGGGGAATTGTCCCCATAGGTACTCTATTTACTGTATATACATGTTGCGGGGGCTACGTACGTACCAAGTGACGAGAGTCCGTACGTGGCGACTAGTCTGCTATGTCGGGTAACTTTAGGATTCACAAACATGACTCGATGTGCCCTATTTGTACTTTTGGATGTGTTGTGAATTGCATATTATTCCTGAGATGATATGGAAATGCGTAACATTATGAATTAACCCCAGTTTATTTATCATTAGCATTGGCACAGTCCGATTGAGTTCACTGTTGAGTTGGTACACATATGTACTTACATATATATATATGTACTTGTTATCGAGTCAGCACACGGGTTGCAGATATGACGCGATCGTGAGCCAGCTTATCATTATCGAGTCAACACACGAGTCGCAGGTACGATGTGCGATCGTGGCTCAACTTATTATATCGAGTCAGCACGCGAGTCGCAGGTATGATTCGCGATCGTGGGTTAGCTTATGACCTCAGTCCTTATGACCACCCTTATGACTCCGGCCGGTTGTCTTGTACTGGTATGTGTATGATCACTTGAGTTCTGAGTCACTTGTAACGAGATTGTCAGGTATTGGTTATGAGAGGATTTTGGTACTTTGCTGTTCATTTTTCTGATATTTACCTGGGTTACATTACTTTCTATGTACTTGTTGTTTACTGATTCACATGCCTGTTGCTTTTACCATATCTCGTTATATATTATATTGCTGGACCTTAGCGAGTATCTAGTCGACCTCTCGTCACCACTCCTTCGAGTTTAGACAGGATACTCATTGGGTACATCTTTATTATGTACTCATGTTGCACTTCTTCTTCTGTACTTGACTGTACAGGTCCAGAGGCTGGTACATCAGACTATTAGGCCAGTGCTAGATACTGACTTGTGTTGATTAGACTTCACGGTGAGCTGCTCTTCCTGGCGATCCCTGGCAGCACCCTGAAGTTTCTTTTTGTCATTTTCCCGTCTATTTCATTCAGACTGTGGACTTGTATATATATTATCCTTGTATAGTCAGATAGTTTCCCGTGACACTCGTGACACTAGTTCCTGGCACACACGTAGCGTATATTTTGAGTTGTGGGCGGTATATTTATACATATGCTTACCTTTTGGCCATGTTTCGTTATGATTTTATTTCATATCACAGGTTATCATCATGCTAATAATTGTTTAAAACTGGTAAACGTTTGAAAAATTGATCATATAGGTAGGGTAACACTTGGTATCATCCATGTTGGCTTGCCTAACCTCGTCGTCGAGCGCCATCACGACCTGAATTAGGATTTGGGTCGTGACAACATAATATCAGAGCTTTAGGTTCACGTAGTCTCACGAGCCATGGGCAGACCCAGTAGAGTCTTGTGGATCGGTACGGAGACATCTGTACTTATCTTCAGGAGGCTATTTAAGAAACTTCTCTTCGTTCATATCCTCTCGTGCAGTCGATGATGTACTCAAATTTGTTCTTCCATTATACTTCACGATGGTGAGGACGCGTGCATCCGATGTTCCTGAGCTAGGGGATTCCGCTTCCCCCGCCGCTCGAGGTCGTGGTAGTGGCAGGGGTAGGGCACCTTCCCGAGGTAGGGGACGAGGGCGTCCCAGAGCTATACCAGTCGCACCACCAGAAAACCCTACTTTTGAGGAGCAGGATGAGGTGCCTCCAGTAAATCCTGCTCCAGCAGATTTTATGACGGCACCGGGCTTCCAGGAGGTTATGGGCCGTATGATGAGGTTCATGGACACCATGTCCCAGGCTGGCATACTTCCAGTAGATCCTGCCACTTATAAGGCGGGAGGGGGAGTCCATACCCCTACCGCTCAGGCCGCAGGACAGGTAGCAGCAGCACACCATACCTCGGGTACACCGCCCATGGGTGGGGTTCAGCCTGTAGTAGCAGCACCAGATCCCAGACTAGTTGTAGAGGGTGACCAGTAGAAGATGTTAGATAGATGGACCCGACTTCGCCCACCAGTCTTCGGGGGTGAACGGGGTGAGGATGCCCAGGATTTCATTGACAGGTGCAGGGACAGACTGCACAATATGAGGATATTGGAGTCGCACAAGGTAGACTTTACTACATTTTAGCTAGAGGGAAGAGCACGCCGGTGGTGGCAGTTTTATATTCTCAGCAGGCCAACAGATTCTCCTCCTATCACCTGGAGTCAGTTCACTCAGCAATTTCTGGACAGATACATTCCACCTTGTGAGAGGGAGGAGCTCCCGGGTCAGTTTGAGTGGTTAGAGCAGGGCCAGATGTCCGTGACTGATTATGAGGCTAGATTTTCAGAGCTATCCCGCCATTCCCTTATGATATTGCCTATTGATGCTAAGTGGGTGCGGCGGTTTGTGGCAGGCTTACATCCAGGCATTAGGACCTCTATGGCCCGAGAGGTGGAGATGGGTACCCCCATACCAGCTTGTGATCGAGATAGCCCGACGGATTGAGTGATATCGGTTGAGGAGTAGGGAGCAAGGTCAGTAGGGTCACCAGGACAAGAGGGCCAGATTTTCAGGAGATTTCAGAGATACTTCAGTTTGGGGCAGAGGTCAGTTTGGGGCAGAGGTCAGTTTGGGGGCGGTCAGTCCAGCAGTCCTTCATATTCAGCACCTCCACAACCTCCCTGAGGAGTCCCAGCGAGGCCTCAGTTCAGTGCTATGCCAGAGTGCTCCTACCATCCCCCAGCCATTGAGAGTGCACCCAGTGGTTACCACAGTCGTAAGAGATCCTCCGGTTCTTATTTCAGTGCCCTGCCAGAGGGGTCACATCGCCCTCCGGCCATTCAGGATTCTTCTTCTTCTTCAGGACATCAGGATATGCCATAGGTGAGATGCTTCGAGTGCAGAGACTTACGCTATGTGAGGAGGGATTGTCCCAGGTATCGGGAAAAGTCAGTGCAGTAGGGTTATCAGCCTATGAGTTCAGCACCAGCAGTCCGGCCACCTAGAGGTGGAGGACAGGGTAGTAGGGGTCGTCATAGAGGGGGAGGCCAGTCAGGGGAAGGTCACTAAGCTCCTGTTCACTCTGGGGGAGCTCAGTCTTCAGGTACGATTCTAGACCCGTTCGAGGACGGACGTTTGTTTAAGAGGGCGAGATTGTAACGACCCGACCGGTCGTTCTGTGTATTAGGACCCTGTTCTCCTACCTCGAGACTTCCCATAGCTGTTTTTTGTGATTTATGACTTGCCTGAAAAATTTAGTGTCATGAAGGATAAAGGGTACACGAATTAAAAAAAAAGAGTTTTGTCAAGGTTTGACATTTTGGAATAAAATACGGCCCGAGCTAAAATATTCGGTATTTATGGACTGGTACCATGCAATGTACCATATGACCACGGTAGTATAATATATAAAGTATATATGACGTATTCTAAAAATAAATAAAATTTTAAGTAATTTTTGGTAATTTTTAAATTATACGGCTAATGAATTAATTACCGGGTAACGAAACATTACCCGGTTAACTAATAAGTGGATAAAATCAATTAATTTCACCCTCCAAAAAAAACGTGGCAGTTAGCCACATTGTAAAGAAATGTCTAAGAGCCATTTCTTGTTAGGTGGCAAAATGATACACTTCACTCCATTTTAAGATTTTTCACATTCAATAAAGACAAAACTATGAGAATGATATTCATTCTTACAAAAAAGGATTCTTTCCACCAAAACCCAATATTAGTCATTTTACAGAATGTACTTCAACAAAACTTCTTACATCCAAAACGTTAGCTATGTTGAAAGCTTTCAAACAAAGCTTTATTCTCATGTTTTGAACACCAAATCACAATCAGAACATCAGAACGTTTTCTATTCAAGCTTCTACAAGACCTGGATGACGAGGTTCCTTGCAATCAAATATTCTTACAAAAACATATCGTACGGATTGTTTCTACTCCAGTTACGAGTCATCGGGTGTAGAGTTCGGAGTTGCGGGCGCGTTCTTGGTCCGAGAGGTAGATTCGACACGAGGTGAGTTTCCTTTCCAACCTTGTAAGGGGGAATTATCCCCATAGGTACTCTATTTACTGTATATACATGATGCGGGGGCTACGTACGTAACAAGTGACGAGAGTCCGTACGTGGCGACTAGTCTGCTATGTCGGGTAACTTTAGGATTCACAAACATGACTCGATGTGCCCTATTTGTAATTTTGGATGTGTTGTGAATTGCATATTATTCCTGAGATGATATGGAAATGCGGAACATTATGATTTAACCCCAGTTGATTTATCATTGGCATTGGCACAGTCCGATTGAGTTCACTATTGAGTTGGTACACATATGTACTTACATATATATATATGCACTTGTTATTGAGTCAGCACACGAGTCGCAGATATGATGCGCGATCGTGGGTCAGCTTATCATTATCGAGTCAACACACGAGTCGCAGATACGATGCGCGATCGTGGGTCAGCTTATTATATCGAGTCAGCACGCGAGTCGCAGGTATGATTCGTGATCGTGGGTTAGCTTATGACCTCAGTCTTTATGACCACCCTTATGACTCCAGCCGGTTGTCTTGTCCTGGTATGTGTATGATCACTTGAGTTCTGAGTCACTTGTAACGAGATTGTCAGGTATTGGTTATGAGAGGATTTTGGTACTTTGCTATTCATTTTTCTGATATTTACCTGGGTTACATTACTTTCTATGTACTTGTTGTTTACTGATTCACATGCCTGTTGCTTTTACCATATCTCGTTATATATTATATTGCTGGACCTTAGCGAGTATCTAGTCGACCTCTCATCACCACTCCTTCGAGTTTAGACGGGATACTCATTGGGTACATCTTTATTATGTACTCATGCTGCACTTCTTCTTCTGTACTTGACTGTACAGGTCCAGAGGCTGGTACATCAGACTATTAGGCCAGTGCTAGATACTGACTTGTGTTGATTAGACTTCACGGTGAGCTGCTCTTCCTGGCGATCCCTAGCAGCACCCTGAAGTTTCTTTTTGTCATTTTCCCGCCTATTTCATTCAGGCTGTGGACTTGTATATATATTATCCTTGTATAGTCAGATAGTTGCCCGTGACACTCGTGACACTAGTTCCTGGCACGCACGTAGCGTATATTTTGAGTTGTGGGCAGTATACTTATACATATGCTTACCTTTTTGCCATGTTTCGTTATGATTTTATTTCATATCACAGGTTATCATCATGCTAATAATTGCTTAAAACTGGTAAACATTGGAAAAATTGATCAAATAGGAAGGGTAACACTTGGTATCATCCATGTTGGCTAGCCGAACCTCGTCGTTGGGCGCCATCACGACCTGAATTAGGATTTGGATCATGACACTAAGCTCTGTCTCCATCTGCATCTGCATAAGGCTACCTTTCTACCTTCCATCTGCATAAGACTACCTTTCTGCCTTCCGAGACTAAGCTCTGTCTCCATCTTCATTTGGTTAAGCTCTACCTCCACCTGTATAAGGCTACCTTTCTGCCTTCCGAGACTAAGCTCTGTCTCCATCTACATCTGCATAAGGTTACCTTTCTTCCTTCCAAGGCTAAGCTTTGCCTCCAATTTACCTTTTCATCAAGACTAAGCGTTGTCTCTCAAGCACTATTTACTTCGCTTTCTTTCGGGCTAGGCTCTTCCCTTCAATTCGCAAGACTAAGCTCTGTCTTGTCAGAATCATACTACTGCATTTATCATGGGCTGAAATATCGCCAACCTATCCAAAGGCGTCATCATTCGAAGGCACCATCTTCATGGCCCGAGAACATCATGTCATGGCCTGGGGATCTCTCTCAACTTTGCATATCATTATTCAAAGGTGTCATCGTTCGGAGGCACCATCTTCATGGCCCGAGAACATCATGTCATGGCCTGGGGATCTCTCTCAACTTTGCATATCATTATTCAAAGGTGTCATCGTTCGGAGGCACCATCTTCATGGCCCGAGAACATCATTTCATGGACTGCGAATCCCTCATCAAACAACTCATGGCCAAGGACATCATGGTCTGAGGACGTCATCCTTAGTCGTCCGAAGACGGCATTCATAGTCCAACGAGAAATTGCATCATGTTTAAATTTTACGCAAAATATACGTTTGTACTGTCTTATTTGCAGGTAATCTGGCAAGCAAGGACTATCCTGGCAGGAGCGGTCCCGCTCCAATTTTCCTAACCATCTCCGTAAATTGTTTACTCATCCAACCCTACATGTTGCGTCCGTTCTTGTAAAAAAACTTCATCGGTATACTCCGCCGATGACTCCTGAACTACATACAGCCTGATTCCTGTAAAACCAGGGATATGTAGGCAACTCAGAAACCAGGGTGCGGCTTGAATCGCTTCAAACAGTTTCGCTCGGTGAAAATTGGCCATCATATCTTTACCCGACAACTCTTTCATCCTTCCCGGGTAAAGAGAGACAGTTGTTGAAACCCAATTTTTCCTCAAATAATTTTAAATTTTGCATATACACTTTCAAAATCAGGTTTTTATAATAATTGGTATTTTTCTATAATTTTCCATATTTTTATTAATTTATTTTAATTTATCCAGTATTTTTTATCTCTAATTAATCATAAATTGCATTATAAATGATTTCAAAAACATTTCTTGATTTAATATATCATTTTTGGTCCTATTAAGACCAAATTATTTTACAATTAGCCAAATTGGCACTATTTGGCTATAATTGCAATAACTTTGCAATTATGGCCTAGTTATATGTTTTACGCCATTTTTACTCAACAATTCATTTGTATTTTAAAATACTCATTAATCATTTCAATTTAATTTATTAAGCATCAATTTTATTTTTTAATTATTAACTATTTTTATAAATTATTTATCTATTTTTAATGGGTATTTATAATTAACCACCTTTAATTTTAATCCTAACCTAATTAAATTCGGTCCCCTACCCAATTTAATCAGCTCAATTACCCATCCCAGACCTAAATCCTACCCGACCCAACCCCTCATTCGATCTGAGCCGTTGATTAATTCAAATCATCGGCCCAAATTAACCCTTGCCATATTAATTCCTAAACGACTACCCCCCCCCCCTCATTTTCCCCCTCTCATTCTCTCACTGATCGTCTCTCTGAATCCTTTCACCTCTTTCTAGACCCTTCGTCTCCTGAGCCCTGTCTCTCCCCTCTACGGCCACCTCCTCGTCGGAAATCATGAAGTTTCCACCTCTCATCGACCTTATGGATCCGTCCTTCACACCTGTGTCACCGGTGGAGATTCTCAAGCGACCCTGAGGCGGTTCACTCCTATCACCGGTCTCATGCCATCTTTCCGGCCACCTATGTCTGTTCGAGTAAGATCTCTACATTTTTCAGCCAAAGGCCGGTGATATTTTAAGCTTTCTTCCCCTTCTCTGGGTTTCCTCTGGAAACCCTAGCTTTAAGATCCTCCGATCTTTCTAGATCTGTAATAGATCTATGTGTATCTTAAGGTTTTCACATGTTTTCTGCCAAAAATCTCATGTTTTATGAACGATTTCTTCATCTTTAAAAACTAGGGTTTCTTAAACCCCTCTCAAAACGATTTCTCTTCTGATTTTTAGTTCTAACCTATGGTTCTCAGTATGATTTTAAACGTTTGTTTAAGTCTTCTCTTTTACCCTAGTTATTCTGATAAAACCCTAATTTTTAGGGTTTTGAGTTCGTCTTGTTTACTATGTTTGGCTAATCTGTATGTTTCTCATGAACCTTCTGAACTTGCATGAATGTCCTATGTGTTCTATGCTTCTTGCTCTAATTTGTGGTTAGGATTTTTGAATCTCTCCTATTCCTCCAATTACTTGCTTAGGGTTTCTCTGATTTTTTGTGCTATTCTATCGTTTAAAAGGTATGATAATTTGTTTGTTTGATCTCTTACATGATACTCTCTACTGGTTCTGTGATATTCTCCTAAAACTGTGATTTCGTGCACTTTCCTTATAACTCTTACTGATTTTGAATTACTTCCTTACTTGTGGGATACTTTCCTTAATTAGTATTGATTCCATGTGATTTTAATCTCATTCCAGATTCCTATGACTAATTTTCAGAATTAAAATTATACTTTGCCCTATTTTATGTGCGCAAATATGTTGCCAATCATTCAATATATAGTTTCCTTAATTGTGTATTATGTACTTAGACTTAATTTCATGCCATATACTTTACCACTCCTACTATGGTAAAAATTAGTTTTACAGTTGATTCTTTTCCTTATTTAACACTGATTGCGTCTGTTTGAACTATGACTCCCTAATTAAAGGGAGTCCGAGTCTTAATTGATTTTGATTGGTAATTATTTCCATAACTATGTTAAATTAGTGCTTGTTGCCTTATTCTTCAGCCTGTTTTAAACTATAAATACCTCTACTCTCCTTAGCATAACACACAAACAATAACACTGTTCTGAACTCTCTTACATACACACATATATTATATCTTGTTCTTCCTACTGTTACTTGTTATACTCAGTCGGCTGAAAGCCAAGACTGAGTAATTCTATACTCTACTGCTCTACTGCTCTACACTATACTGCTCTTCACTCTATTACTCTGCACTTACTCTCTCATTAAACTGGTATGTTTTTAGTTTAATTTCAGCTTCCAAAACAATATGTTTCTGTTTGTATTGCAATTCCTTTTGTTTCTCTTATGCTTCTACTTCTGGTTCTGCTATCTACCTTACAATTAGCATGTCTATTTTACCATATGATTACCCCTTTCCTTTTAGTTTAGCATGTCTACTGCTTTCTTATATGTTTCACTACATTCCTGTCTTACCCCTGATTCCCAACACACTATAGGTATGTATTTGTGGCATTTATTTACTATGTCATCCTGAAACCTTCCCCCCTAAACCTATGAGTTACTTTGTTTGTCATGTATTCCCTCTTTAGCACCCCCTCAATCTAATGTTGTTAAGTTGCTGGCCTGAACATCTTTTCTATGTTTGTTTTAAGTTCTGTAGTACTTCTCTGGTGTTAACCTGTATGCAAATATGCTTTCATATGTGATCTACTTGTCCCCAATCCCCCTTTGTTGTATGTGTATGTTTCCTGAATTATGCATGCTTTGGTTCTGAGTCTGTTGATTGTCATACCTCCATTTTCTTTCAAATTGTTTTCAACAAAAGCAAACTCTTATGTTTCTCTCCAAAACCTATTTCAAACAAATCATTTTCAAAACTGTTTTTCAACTCAACTCTTTTAAAACTATGTCAAGCACTCTCACGCATACTCTTAGAAGTCTCGGTTCTGCCCCTCTAAGGTGTGACTGCTTAAGGACCCATATGAGCTCCCTCTAAACTCTGACTCAGTAGAGTTGGCTCTTCCACAATGCACTTACTCAAGTTTGGTTATGAATCTAGGTGTGAGCACTGCCCGGGATCCCTTGAGATCCTTAGGGAACTTTAGCACACCTGGATCATGTGAAAGGTTGTGATCCAATGGTATTTGAGGCATTATAGAGATTCTAGGCCTATCAGTAGGCTCCCTATAGTATAACTTCTTCTTTTCTTATTTCAATTATGTAATTTGTGCAAAATAGTTTGTAATAATTATAGTAAACAACTTTGGGGATGGATAGTGAAAAGAGAAGGGGTTAATATGCATGTTATATTTATTAAGGGTATAAAACATGTTATTAGGTTTATATTCCTAATTGTGCAATAGAAACCATGCTTAATTCATGCATGCATTAGAAATCATGCCTTTTAGGTCCCATGTCTACTGTTTCAGCATGTGCATTCTATTCTTGTATCACTTAGAAAAATCTTGTGTTAAAATGTGCTAAGAACTATTACTTTACCATCATGATTATACGCTTCCATGTACACTTTGAATAAAAACAACGCTAATAAATAGGTCATTTTCATATCTTCTGCATATTCTGAAAGCATGTCCAAACGTTGTAACACATGCATTTAGAAAAATCCTTCTTAGGTCCTGCATGTACATCACTATGCATTTACTGTGCATTATATATCATGCCTTTAGGATTGCATTCGTATCCGCTTAGGCATCCCTAGTTTAATTATTGATAAAAACAGACACACACAGTTTTGCAAGTAGCTGGTAACAATTCCTGAATTCTGAACATTTAGAACAAGCATGTTTAGTAATACAATTTGAAACAGTTTCCTCTAAGTAACTTTGATAACTGGAACATTGTTTTACACCTAGGCAAGCCTTAGATGATAAATTTGTTAAAAACTGGAAATCTGCTTCTTTATGTATGTTGCCTAACATTCAAAAGGTTTAAAATTAGTAGGCAAACTGATTAGGCCTTTTCTGAACTACAAAACAAATATGTTTTCTCTGTTATGTTCTAAAATCATCTAGATACCATGCCTTAGGATTCTGAAACTAAATATGGACCTTATCTGTGTATGAGTCGTGTTGTCTATATGCATTACTTGTGGACGTATATCTGAGCCTTCTATCTGCTTTTTGTGCTTTCCCTTAATTGCAGTCCTATTTGTTTTTATCTGTCGCCCTAGTATTTTTACCTTTGAACCTAAGGGTCTTCCTAGAACCTCCCTCATAGGATAGAAGTCCTAAACTCCTCCAGGACTGTTAGGAAGGGACGTGTAACAACACGCAGTAAAGGTCGTAGACTAACACTCGTTTTTCATTACCTTTACGGGGTGGGAAGGGAAGATATGGATATGATGAACGGTGCGCTAATACCACGTGTATCCCCTCTTTGAGAAGTGACATACCGGGTATTGCATTGATGTGATCCATATGACAAACAAACCTAGGACATACCCTATCCCATATGCATGTTTAGAATGTAACATTTTCGAAAACCCTACTCAGCTATTAAATATTTTCAACTTAATAATACATGTGTGCATAGACTGCGCATCTTTCAAAACTACCTTCTTTTCTTAAACATTAATTGCGTATTTGTACAAATTCACGAAAGTTGTTTGGCTGGGAACCACAGTTGTGGATTCTGAGGAGTGCCTAATACCTTCGCCTTATAATAATTTCAAGCCCTTACCCTATCTCTGGTTATCAAGACTTGTTTGTAAATAAACCTAAATAGGTGCCCTAATGCACCTTAAACTCGTTAGGTGGCGACTCTTCAAAACTTGCAAACCCCTTTCCCAAAAGGAAACGAGTTGTCCCAAAAATGTCGAAACCCGATTTCGCGAGAAAAAAAGAGGTGCGGCGGGCAGTCATTCCATCGACCTTGCTCGAAAAGAACTTGATCAGGTTAACGATGCTCCAAAATGAGGGGTAGATCTGACTGACGGTTACTCGATACAGGCAGCAGAAGTCGAGTATGATTGGATCTACAGGACCCATAGTGAAAGGATAGGTATATACGCTAAAGTACCCTTTCACATAGGTGGTGATGTCCTCCTCAGGAGAAGGAACCACCACTTCCTTATTTTCCCAACCACATTCCTTCTTCAACCTCTCGAGGTCGCCTTTTGAAATTGAGCAGATGTATCGGGACATAGGTTCATAGCAACCTCGAATTGAGGAGGTTCTTTTGAACTTGAATTCGGAAGTTAGTTCGATTGGCCCAGGGACACATTCCTCGATACGAGGCTCCACCGGCGTTTTATCACCGGCCGGTGGGGAGGAGGAAGATGAAGCCTTTTCCTTTTGCAGCACAGTCTTGGAGGTCTTTGCCATTTGTATATGTAGAAGGAGGAAGAATATGAAATTGGTGGCTCCGGTAAAAGCAACGGTGGCGTAACTGGCAGCGATGAAAATAAAGATAAGAAGGGTTGGAGAGTTAAGAGTTTTTTATCAAAGCAAAGTAAAGTTTGAATAAACAAAGGATGTGGTATTTATAGGCTTATGGCAACATTTCGGTAACGGTAGTGGCCGATTGACGACTGACATGCATTGATGGATTTGGGAACCAAACCGACAGGGACGTTTCGGTCACATCCATCACCTACGTCATGAAGACGACGTCATGATCGAGGTACATGGGAATCTAGACTCAAATAGTTTCTTATCATTTCATTCTAAGAAACGCGGGGACTATCTATATACGTTTAAAATTAGTGACGTCTGATTTTATGGGCTCGAGGGTCTGCCTCAAGATTAAGTCCATATCAAAGCAAGCTCGTGCTCGAAGAACACGAAGATCGAAAGATCGATATTAGACACGATTTTCATCGAGCAATGGAATAGCAAGATATCTGCGATCGACCACAAATCTCGGCAGGAATATCGGGATGACAGAATTGTCAATGGTTATTGATACCAATCATAGATTTTACTTCCGGAATTAAAGTTATACCTTATTTAGGGATCCTCTCCTATATAAAGAGGAACCCTGTTCATTTGTAAGGAAATTATACACAATTGTTGAGAAATAATAACACTCTGCTCTTTTACTTGCTTATAATTTCCTACTGTTCTTAACGCTTGATCTCGAGCCTATTCTAAATCGAGGTCGATAACTTGCAAACGGAACTGGTTTGATTCATTTTAATCACTTAATTCATTTATTTATTAAGTCATTTATCAATTGGTATTGAATCAGATCACGTATACTTATAACCACATTAAAAGTTTAATTGTTACTTGTATTTTGAGCTAAACAATAATAAAGGCTCCAACTAAAGTGACAATAATGAACCAGTTGTATACGGTCGAAATCAGATATGCCCGATTTCGTGGGCTCTATGAGCGGCTTCGAGGGTAAGCTTGTAATGGGCCTGGTTTGAGCTTTGAGTTTTGCCTTGATTTAGTGGAGTTTTTGGGTCATGTGGTGTCTGGAGAGGGATTAAGGTGGATCCGAAGAAGGTGGAGGCAGTTCAGAGTCGGCCCAGACCATCTTCTACTATAGAGATTCGATGTTTCTAGGCTTGGCTGGTTATTATCGTAGTCTCGTGCAGGGTTTCTCATATATCAATCTCCCTTGACCAGATTGACTAAGAAAGGTGCTCATTTCTAGTGGTATGACGAGTGTGAGGAGAGATTTCAGAAGCTCAAGACTGCCTTGACCATAACCACAGTTCTAGTTTTGCCTTCAGCATTGGGTCTATATATAATTTATTGTGACACATCGTGAATTAGCATGGATGTCTATTGATGTAGGAGGGTAGGGTAATCTATTATACTTCACGTGAGTTTAATCCCCATGAGAAGAACTACCATGTTCATGACTTAGAGTTGGCTTCCATTTTCCACGAATTGAAGATTTGGAGGCACTACCTCTACGGTGTGTCTTGTAAGGTATTCACGGATCATTAGAGTCTAGAGCACTTGTTTAAGCAAAAGGATCTAAACTTAAGGGAGCGGAGGTAGTTAGAGATTTTAAGAGACTATGATATAACCATATTATATCATCCCGGGAAGGCAAATATGATGGCCAATGCCTTGAGTGGAAAGGATGAGAGTACGAGTAGTCTTGCATATATTCCACCTGGAGAGAGACCGTTCGCATATGAAGTTAAGGCTTTGGCCAATCGGTTCATGAGGTTGGATGTTTCGAAGCCCAGGAGGGTTCTTGGTTGCATGGTTTATCAGCCTTCTTTGTATGAACGCATCAAGGTGAGTCAGTATGATAACCCCCATTTGATTGTCCTTAAGGATACGGTGCAACACAGTGTTTCCAAGGAGGTTTCTATTGGAGATGATTGGGTGTTGAGGATGTAGGGTCGGATTGTGATCCCAATGTGGATGGGTTTCGTGAGTTTATACTTGAGAAGGCCTACAGTTCACGGTATTCCATTCATTAGGGTGCCGCTAAGGTGTATCAGGATTTGAGGCAGCACAACTGGTGGAGAAGAATGAAGAAAGATATAGTAGAGTATATGGCTCAGTGTCTGAAATGTAAGTAGGTGAAGTATGAGCATAAGAGACCGGGCAGTTTTCTTCAGAGACTTGAGATTCTAGAGTGGAAGTGGGGGCGTATCACCATGGATTTCGTTGTCAGGTTCCCAAGGACCTTGAAGAAATATGACGCAATTTGGGTTATTTGGGACCAATTGACTAAGTACACACATTTCATTCCGATTATGACTACCTACTCTTTAGATCAACTAGCTAAGTATATACATGAGATCATTCGTCTTCATGATATGCCGGCATCCATTATCTTCGATCAAGGCACACAGTTCGCATTACATTTTCGGAGAGCTGTGCAGCGTGAGTTAGGCACACACATAGAGTTGAGTACACCATTTCATCGTCAGACAGACAGCCCGAGCGCACTATTCATATCTTGGAGGATATGCTACATGCATGTGTTATGGATTTTGGGGGTTCATGGGATTGGTTCTTACCGTTTGCAAAGTTTGCATATAGCAACAACTACCAATTGAATATTTAGATTGTTCCTTATGAGGCCTTATTTGGGAGGCCGTGTCGTTCTGGTTGGTTTGAGTCGGGGGAGGCTAGGTTTTTGGGCACTGATTTGGTTCAAGATGCCTTGGAGAAGGTCAAATTGATTCAGGATCGTCTTCATACAACATAGTCTAGGTAGAAGAGTTAGGTTGATCTGAGGGCTCGTAATGTAGCATTTATGGTGGGAGATGTTTGCTCAAAGTTTCACCCATGAAGGGCGTGATGAGATTCGGGAAGAAAGGAAATTTGAGCCCTAGGTATATTGGTCCTTTTTAGTTCCTTGGTAGAGTTGGTGAGGTGCCCTTTAGACTTGCATTGCCACCCTACTCATCGGCAGTTCAACTGGTGTTCCATGATTCCATGCTCCGGAAGTATTATGGTGATTCGTCACATATATTAGATTTCAGCTCAGTCCAATGGGATAAGGATTTGACTTATGTTGAGGAACCTGTTGCCATCTTGGACAGGCATGTCAGGAAGTTGAGGTCAAAGAACATTGCTTCAGTGAAGGTTCAATAGAGAGGTCAACCGATCAAGGAGGCGACTTCGGAGACCGAGCATGATATGCGTAGCCATTATCCTCACCTTTTTTACACTTCATGTATGTCTCTATACTTGTTCGAGGATGAGTATATGTTTTAAGAGGGGGAGAATGTAACGACTCGGCCATTCGTTTTGAATATTTTAGCCCTGATTCCCTTATTTGTTGCTTTACATATGTGTATTTATCAGGGTGGTTGGGTCAACTAGAACGTGATGGTACGTTCAACATGGCAAAAGAACAGGAGGGTGCTTTCTATACTTGAGTTAAGTTGGTGCCTTCTATAGGATCCTTTTGCTCTTGAACCGTAGAGATTGTTTGGGATTGCACCTCTTGATCCCGGATTGATGTGGTTACTTTTCTTTTTTATGTCACTATCTGAATAAGGAGCATCTCCCCGTCAAGTGGTCCATTTGAAGGAGGGCACTAATTCTCAGTACCAGGTTGAGCTCATTCTTCAGAGTTAACCACGACAATGATATCGACCCTTGTTTCTTCTTCATCAAGGCGGGGAAGAACAACCGGGGGAATGTATTCGGGACGGCTCCTGTCATCCCCATAGTGTTCAATCTTTTTTTCGATAACTCTTTTCCTCCTTAAAAAGGAGTTTGTAGAAGAAGGCTTTGCAGAGAGAACTCTAGATGCGCCAATTATCTATTGTTGTCGGGAGAGTGATTTCCAAATTCTCTATGAGGCTTCTCCGGCGATAGGAAGGCCAGCTCGACCTGGGTTGGCTGTTTCTCTCCCGCCAGGCCGTGATTTCTGGCCTTCACACCCATCTCTATAGCAATAACCTTCTAGACCCTTGAGGCTGTAGAAAAGAAGTCCAAGAGCTTGGCAACCTATTATTCAATATAGTTAGCCCCACCAAACTCCACCACGGCAGTTGCGATTCACCAAATTTTGGTTAAGTTAAGATATCACTAGGAAAGAAGACACATGTAAGAGAAGAGAACTTACAGTTGGTTTTCAATTTTCGAGGAATGGTAGTTTCTTCGGATGAACAAGGCACCATGTCGGCATTATGACGACCGTTTAAATCATCTATGTTCGTAGTCATCATCACAGCCAGTGATGAGGGCCATTTTTTCTGAGAGGTCATGGTGGATACGCCCCCTCGATAATGTTGATGAAAAGTGAAGTTTGTGCCAATTTTGGAAGCAATGTGACGAAGGCAAACAACTATCCTCCATATTTGTGGATCGGCTTAGACCAAGTAAATAAAATATTGCCTTGTACATTTTCTCAATAACTTTTTCACCGGAAGCTTGAACCTGATGGTGAAAGGGTAATTGCATATAAAGGAGTGGCTAGGTCTATAGCTGGTGATCCGCTCATCCTCATGGACGTAGTAAAATTCAATATTTTCTTATATCGTCTGCAGTCATCCCAGACCGTAGAAGATAACCATGTGTAATAACCAAAGAAAATTCATTTACCAATTTGTTCAAGTCACCATGTTACTTCTTGATCTTGCCTCGGTGTATAAAATCCATCATTAGATCCAACAGCCAGGGAACAATGTCAGATAAAGTCCTCTTCAAAAGTGGGTCGGATTTTGCACTTTAGAAGAAGGTCCGCCGACGAACTTTTTGCTTGCTTTGATCCTCCTTGTCAACAAAGGAGTATTCAATATTTCTCTTACTTTTGTTGCAGCGACTGCTAAAGGCAACCTCTTACGAACATCAGTAATGGAAGCAGACGAAGGCCAGTTTGTTTGAGGATCAAGAATTTGGGATGCCATGTCTAGAAATTTCAATTTTGGATAAGAAGGAGGTGGTAAAGAGTTAGAGGGAAGAATCAAGGAAAAAATAATGAAGGTAACAATGAAAAGGTTATTATGGAAGAGACGCGGAAAGAAAGATATTGTTATTTATAATTATTACCTTGGTAACCGACTACAATTTCAACTTCAATAATAATTCGTCGCGTATCCGGATCATTAAATAAAAATGACTCACATTGTTCCTGCTTAAACCTTTCCTACTTCTAGAAACTCTTCGAAACCTATCCGGAAAGCGGGGAGACTATTTTTATAGACAAAATATGGTCATGGCACGTGACCAACATGAGAGTTGTTATGCGGTGCCTTCCTGAGATTCCTTGGAAGGGCGACGTAAGGCTAAGTAACCGATGTCAGGACAGTTGTTGTCCGCCGAGTGAGGTGCCCTCCGTATGCTAGACGAGATTGTCAGTGTCATACGGGAAAACCAATGCCAACAATTGAGAGAACAATAATGAAAATTGAATAAAAGCTTGATTGCATTAATGA
Organism: Nicotiana undulata; assembly: GCA_005239495.1. NCBI lineage: Eukaryota > Viridiplantae > Streptophyta > Magnoliopsida > Solanales > Solanaceae > Nicotiana > Nicotiana undulata. The sequence goes on along the minus strand of ML286291.1, from coordinate 44,051 downwards.
AACCTATTACAAAAGAAGGCAACACGGTGTCGAGGGGGAGAGACACCAATACAGAGAATTGCTTGCTAGAAAGTTTTTAATTGCTTGACCCCTCTAATAATGCTTAAAAAAATAAACCAAAGTTACAAAACTTGACCAAACTACGCTAGAGAAACATAATGAAAGTACATGGAATAAAACTACTCTATATTTACAATGAAAAGGACTTAGTTTTCTAAAGGGTAGAAACAGGTCAGTTGTCAGAAATTTTGTCTCAGGCATCACGATCTGCGCTTGCGGCATTGTCTGTACGCGCGGCGCTGTTGGCAGCTGCTTGCGGCTGGGCACTAGCGAGGGATATCCGTGGTGAGACAGAAGCACATGCGCGTTTGTCACTTGGCGCGGCCAAGACCACGGGGCCGTCCGTGGCGCTAGGCATTGGGAGGCTTGCTAGGACGTCACGGGGCGGGTCCAAGGGGTCATAGGGCATGGCTGGAAAGCCGCCCATGACATTCTCCCCCACCTGAGTTCGCGACATCCTCGGCGCCTTACTTGCAAAATAATCTTCAATTAGGCTCTTGTAGGCTTTGAGGTTTTTCCCCCTCTCCCAAGTATTCTCCTTTGCATCACACCCTTGCCATTTTACCAAGAACTCTTGGTGATCCTTCCTAGAGGCATGAATTACCCGATCATCAAGAATACTTTCAGCCTGCTTTTTCCCGGTTGAACCGGGGCCTCAAATACTGGTTATTGTGAGGTGGTCCAATATATTTTTGCAACATGCGAGGGTCATGTACCCCTGCAAACAAGTACCGCTTTGGGATTTTAACAATCACTTTGTCTCCTACTTGGTATTCAACAAAGCGACGATTCTGATCGGCATGCCTCTTCATCCGCTTTTGGGCTTTAACAAGATAGCTCTGCACTATCTCCAAATTTTGTTTCCATTCTTTTGAGAAGCTAGCAGCGCGAGTAGATTTGGACATGTTTGGTGAATTCACAGTGTGTGGGAGTAGCGGTTGCTGCCCGGTAATAGTTTCAAAAGAGCTTTTGTTTGTAGTAGAGCTCTTTTGTGAATTGAAACACAGTTGAGCAGCATCTAAAAGCTTCACCCAGTTCTTCTGCGATTTGGTAACAAAGTGGCGGAGATATTCCTCTAACATGCCATTAAACCACTCCGTCTGGCCATCAGATTGCGGATGAAAACTTGAGCTATGATTCAATTTTGACCGGAGGAACTAAAATAGTTAGGTCCTAAAGTTGCTAGTGAAGCGTGAATCGCGATCACTAACAATGTCTTTGGGAAGCCCCAATATTTGATGACATAAGAGAAGAAGAGTCGAGTTGTATCTTCTGCTGATATATATTGAGGTGCTGCAATAAAGGTGGCATACTTGGAAAACCGATCTACCACAACCAAGATAGTTGTGAGATCTCCAACCTTGGGCAATCTGGTGATGAAGTACAGAGACACGCTTTCCCAGGGTCTTTTTGGAACAGCTAGTGGTTCCAAGAGTCCCGCTTGTGTCAAGCAGCCAGACTTGTCCTTCTGACATACTAGACAAGTCCTCACATACTGAGCGACGTCATCGGTCTTTTGGGGCTAATAATATGCACGGCGAAGTAATGCCATGGTGCGTTCTTCGCCGGGATGGCTGGCCCACAGAGTGTCATGACATTCCTCCAGGAGAGTTCTTCTCAGATCTCCTCCTTTAGGAACATAAAGTCGGTTCCCTTTTACCTTCAAGAAATCATCCTCCATGTCGAACTGGCAAGTTTTTCCTTATCCTACTAGATCAACCAAATACTGTGCAGCGGGATCCTTGATGAGTAGATCATGTATCTGGTCTTTTATGGTGGTAGCTACTTCACTCCCCCTTAGGGTGGCGATAGTCATACCGATGCTAGGTCATCTCTCTCGGCTGAGCGCATCAGCAACATGGTTAGTCTTCCCACTTCGGTACTCTAGGTTGAAGTTCTGCTAGGAGTTCCTGCCATCGGGCCTATTGGCCATTCAGCTTCGGTTGGGTCATGAAATGACTAAGAGCTATGTTGTCTGTCTTGACCACGAATGGGGATCCCAGCAGATAATGCCTCCAAAGGCGTAAGCAATGAACGACATCCAATAGTTCTTTCTCATGGGCGGCATAACGCCGCTCTGCATCCTTCAGCTTCTAGCCCTCGTATTCTACAGGATGCCCGTCTTGTAGTAAGACCCCGCCAAGAGCATAGTCGGAAGCATCCATTTGTACCTCGAATGGCTTGGTCAAATCAGGAAGGGCCAAGACAGGGCTACTAGACATAGCTGTTTTTAATGCGTTGAAGGCCTCCGCTCGCCTAGGACCCCAATCCCAAGGCGTAACCTTCTTTATGAGTTCTGTCAATGGCACTGCGATGAGGGAGTAATTCTTCACAAATCGCCGATAGAAATTTCATAGGCCAAGGAATTCCCTCAAGGCGTGGATATCCTTGGGTGGCGGCCAATCTGTGATGACTTGGATCTTTTGCTAGTTCATCTTGATCCGCCGTTCCTCAATGACATGCCCGAGGAAGTCGATCTATTTTTTAGCAAAGGAGCACTTGGATAGCTTTGTGTATAACTCATGCTCCCGCAACCGAGCTAGGACCTTCCGCAAGTGCTCCAGGTGCTCTTCCAGTGTTTGTATATAAACCATAATGTCTTCCAAATAGACCACCACAAATTCGTCAATGTACTCCCGGAAGACTTGGTCATCAGGGTGCAAAATGTGTCTGGAGCATTAGTCAAGCCGAACGGCATAACTAGGAAATCGAATGACCCATATCTTGTAACACAAGTCGTCTTGTGCTGATCGCCCTCAGCAATCCGGACTTGCCAATACCCCGTCTTCAGGTCAATGAACATCGTTACACTCCCCAATCTATCGAACAAGTCTGCCATGAGCGGAATAGAATACTTGTTCTTCACAGTTATTTTATTTAGAGTCCGATAATCCATGCAGAGTCGTAGACTACCATCATGTTTCTTTTGGAAAAGCATAGGGGACCCATATGGGGATTTGGAGGGCACAATGATCCTTGTGTCTAGCATCTGCGTCAATTGTCTCCGAAGCTCGGTGAGTTCGGGTTGTGACATTCTATAAGGCGCCCGGGCAGGTGGCTTCGCCCCGACACCAACTCAATCTCATGATCCACAATGCGACTAGGTGGAAGTCGCTTTGGCATTTCCTGTAGCATGACATCTTCAAATTCCAGTAGTAGCTCCTTTACGGGTGTAGGAAGGGGACCCAATGAGTGTTCTACCTCTTCAATGCATAGGGTATCCAAGAATGTAGGTTCATGTCTCTTGACTCCCTTTTTCAGTTGTAAGGCCAAGATGTTCTCAGCGGCCATCTTCATGGGCATGCACGAAATAATGCAGGGCCTCGCCCCGTTTACTCTCATCATCAAAATCATGTCCGCATATGGTACGGGCATGGTGTTGGTCTGCCTCAAGAATTTCAGCCCAACTATCAACTCAAAGTCATCTATGATCACCACGTGCAAGTTGAACTTTCCTTCATAAGGACCCATCTTCAGTGGTACTTCTTTGGCTATTCCACCCATTGGTTGAGGAGGTGAGTTGATAGCCTTGACATGACCTCTGCCCTTTTCCACAACTATCCCAAGACGCTCCACCTAAGTTGAGGCCAAGTAGTTGTGAGTAGAACCTGTATCTATCATCGCCCGAATGGGCTTGCCATTTACCCTCAGTTCAACGAACATCAAGGTCCTCTCTTGCTTAGGAGGAGTCCCTTTATTCGTCTTCTTTTTCCCCTTCTTGGCGATTGGGCAGGGGTCTTTCTTCTTGCGGATACCAGCACTGGTTCCTGCTAATTCCACATAAACCGAACCAACAATTTCATTGAAGGCACCGATTGGTTCGGTCTGTTCCTCATCATCATAAGTTTGATGGGCGTTCATCTGTGCATGTGGGCATTCATTATTCCAATGTGGCCCGCCGTAATGACGGCGTCCTGAGGGTGGCTTTCTACCCCAATCATTGTTGTTTGACGCAACATTGTTGCTGCCTGAGGAGGGAGCCTTAGATTTGGCTGCACTCCGGTCTCCCCCACTTTTGTTAGCGCCACCATTGGTATGTTGGCCTCCTTTGTAACCCGCTCGAACAGGCGGCTGCGGCGTATCCTTCCGAGTTTCCATTTGATAGTCCCCAAGGCATTATGCTGCTTGGATTGCCTTGGGTAGGGTATCTACCCTTTGTCTTTGCAGCTCCATGCGGGCATAAGGTTTCAACCCTTCCAGAAATGTGAAGAGCTTGTCTTTGTCCCCCATGTCGCGGATGTTCAGTATGAGTGCGGAGAATTCTCGCACGTAGTCCCGCACTGATTTGGTCTGGCGGAGCTCCCATAGTTTTCTCCTTGCATTGTACTCAACATTTTTGGGGAAGAACTATAGGCGTATAGCTGCCTTTAGTTCCGCCCATGTCTCCAGAGAATCTTCACCGGCCCTGATGGCTTCGTACTTCACTCGCCACCAGAGCTTAGCATCACCCTGAAGATTCATGGCAGTAGTTGCTACCTTCTTGGCTTCTTCTAGGCCTCCCACGGCATCGAAGTACTACTCGATGTCGAAGATGAAATTTTCCACTTCTTTAGCATTCCTAGACCCATTGTATGGCTTTGGCTCAAGAAATTTTAGTTTCTGTGCCATGGGGGTGAGGTTCAAAGCACTCCCGATTTGATTTCCACCGCCTCGAAGCAAGCCTTTTAGAGTAGCATTAACAACATTGAGCTGGCCTGTCAATTCGCCTATAGTTTGCTGCATGGCAGTCATCTTGCCAGCCTCTTGTGCCCTGTGGGCTAAATCCTCGGCGTGCTCCTGTTGGAGGCTCTCAAATTTATCAAAAATTTTGGCTGCCTCAGTAGTTGCCGTTTGCCGGTCTCCTTCAGAGTAGCGACTGATGTTTTTTATGTCACCTTCGGCCTGGGCCATTCTGCGGTCCAGGTCGTCCAACCTTTGCTCTAGGCTGATTTTCAGTTCCGGCACCGTATCCATAATGGGTCGTAGTACGTCAACCGTCTCCTCAAGGGCCGCAATGCAGTCCCCATGATTCACCATGGTCATAAATGGTGCTGATGTCAATGCGTTCCCTCGTCCGATGTCGAGCCTAGGCTCTGATACCAACTGTTACGCGACGCCTTCCTGAGATTCCTTGGAAGGGCGATGTAAGGCTAAGCAACCATGTCAGGGCAGTTGTTGTCCGCCGAGTGAAATTCCTTTCGTACGCTAGACGAGATTGTCAGTGCCGTACGGGAAAACCAATGCCAACAATTGAGAGAACAATAATGAGAATTGAATAAAAGCTTGATTGCATTAATGAAAGCTATTACAAAAGAAGGCAACACGGTGTCGAGGGGGAGAGACACTGGTACAGAGAATTGCTTGCTAGAAAGTTTTTGATTGCTTGATCCCCCCTAATAATACTTTAAAAAAATAAACCAAAGTTACAAGACTTGACCAAACTACGCTAGAGAAACACAATGAAAATACATGGAATAAAACTACTTTATATTACAATGAAAAGGACTTAGAAACAGGTCCGTTGTCAGCAACTTTGTCTCAAGCATCACGATCTGCGCGCGCGATGCTGTTGGCAGCTGCTTGCGGCTGGGCGCTAGCGAGGGATATCGATGGGGTGACATAGGCACATGCGCGCTTGTCACTTGGCGCGGGCAAGATCACCGGGCCATCTGTGGCGCTAGGCGTTGGGAGAATTGCTAGTTAGGACGCCACGGGGCGCGTCCAAGGGGTCATGGGGCATGGCTGGAAAGCCGCCCATGACAGATTTTATGCATGGCAACTACTTCTTGTCCAACACCCACGTCATCCATATTCATTTTGTTCAAAGAGTGAAATCCAAGTATTGACCCCGAGACTACTCCAACAAAAACCGTACATAGGATGTTATGGTGATGACCTTTCGGATAACCGTAAGCGTCCTCATAGATACTCGCTGGTAACACCAGACTCCGGTACGTGAAATCTCTTACAACTATGCCCGTCAATTATGTTTCCAATAATGTAACCAACTAGATTCCCTCCTACTGGAGTGTGTAACGTCTAGGCAAAAGATTATGAGGGTGATTACATTAGGGTTATACCATAAATACCCTTTTCCCACATTTGTAATCCATTCTGATCAATTTGCCTATTATTACTATACTCAAAATTTCTCTCAATTATCATTGATGCCCTTTCGATTTCACACACTTCATCAATAAGAATCTGTCTTCCTCTTACTTTGTCCCTTTCATCAATTTACTCTCATCACAGTTATCGTAATTGCTATAATATTATTTTTTATCAAAAAAGGACTAATGCATAGAATTAATCTAATTGCTTGTGGCCTGGCATATAAATTCAATAACTTACCTATTAGTCCAATTTTAGGTTAAACAAATATGAATTAATTTTTTGAAATCATTTTTGCTACTTTAGGAATCGTTTGGTTCCACGCACTAGTTGTGCTTGGATTATAATAATGTATACGGTCGAAATCAGGCAAGCTCGATTTCATGGGGTCGAGGAGTCACTCCGAGCCCGAGTTCAAAATGGACCAAGCAAGCCCGGTAGATCAAGCTCGAACCTGATGACGGAGTGCAAGGCTCGACTACAAAAGCGCACAATACCAGGGTCGGGTATGATATACCTCGAGATAATGCCGTTGTGGGTTAGTAACAAAATGGGCGAGATTCCCGCAATAGCACAAAGATCAAGGCGTAAATTTCGGAACATATTTGTATGAATTCGTACAAGGCGGTTAGACAGCTTAACAAATCAGATTCCTTTCTAGAAATGGAAATGTACCATATTTAGGACTCCCCTATTATATAAAGGGGGCCTATTCATTTGTAAACATGATCAGTCGTTGGCAAAGAATATACACTCTTACTTTTTGCTCCTCTCCCATCAGAATTATTCCTTAGCTTTATTGTTCTTTCTTGTATATTGTTCATACTACCTCGATGTCACCATAGCTCGAGGTCGAGGCTTCCTCACACGCTGGTTTGATTTAGCTTGCTCACTTAACTTATACATTTATCTTCTTGTCTATTGATTAGTATTGAACTAGATCACATATCTTTTAGACCTCAACATAAGTTTAATTGATACTCAGATTTTAGGGTAAACAATTTGGTGCCCACTGTGGGGCTAAAGATAATAGTGATTATTTCAGATTTCGATAACACACGATATTTTCACACTTGTTCTTGTCAAAGATTTTTTGTTTTCAGGTTAAAACATGTCGAACTCGCAAAACACACCCGTACATGGCAACGATGGTCTCATATTTCATGGGGAAAATAATAGTGTGGTTAATCTAGGGACCGGTGTACGACCGCTTAACCCCGGGGTAGTTCCAATTGCAGAACCCGTCGATGTTGGTTCGCGCGTTGCTCTAAACGCGGATTTAGGTGCAGACATCGAAGGAAGTGTACGCGGGGAGGCCCGACCTGGTGGCCAAGGAACACATGGTCTAGAAGATGGGGGAGTTAGCCTCCAGGTAATCTTCAAATGCTACAAGCTCAGCAAATTGCTATCGCTCAGCTATAAAGTCAACAAAAAACTCCGAGTGTGGTTGAGCCAGAAACCACTCGTCGTACTAGGTCGATGCTAGAAAGGTTGAATGATAACAGACCAAGGACTGACCCTACTATCATGAAAATGCTTGAAGAACTTACCAAAAGGATCGAGTCGGGAGAAAAAAGGATCGAGGATAATGATAAAAAGATGGAGACAAACAACTCCCGAGTCGATCAAATACCAGGGAACCTCCGATCTTAAAGGGTTTGGATTCAAAAAAATTCGTACAGAAGCCATTTCCCCCGAGCGCGACCCCGAAGCCCATTCCCAAGAAGTTCTGCATGCCGGATATACCAAAGTATAATAGAACCACCGATCCTAATGAACATATCACTACGTACACATGCGGTATAAAGGGAAATGACTTAGAGGACGATGATATCGAGTCTGTTTTGTTGAAACATTTTGGGGAAACTTTATCTAAAGGAGAAATCATTTGGTATCACAACCTGCCTCCGAATTCCATCGATTCATTTGTAAAAGCGCATGCTGGCGCTATAAATGTTGCAACGAGGAAATCGGACGTCTTCAAAATCAAGCAAAGGGATAACAAAAATGTTGAGGGAGTTCGTGTCCCCATTTCAGATGGAATAGATAGAGTTACCTCCGGTCTCCGATGATTGGGTCGTTCAAGCTTTAGCCCAGGGGTCAAACGAGTGGAGTTCGATAGAATCACGACAGTTGAAACAAAATCTAATTGAGTATCCAGTTGTGACTTGGGCAGACGTGTACAATCGATATCAATCAAATATTAGGGTCAAGGACGACTAGCTGGGAGCCCCTTCAGGTTCGGTTTATCCGAATCGATCAGCAGCTAAAGCCTCGAGGGAGGCCTATAGGGAACCGATGTCAAATAGAGGATGGTATCATCCATATGCCGAAGAACAAAAAATCAACAGTTCGAGACGCAATTCATCCCGGAGTGATTGAAGAATGGATCGATGGCAGAATCCTCAGGGATTTATGAGTAAGATTAGATTTGACAAGCATAATGAACCCATAGAAGCACCTCGATTATCAGAGTACAACTTCAACATCGATGCATCAGGTATCATTCGACCACTGGAAGAATTAAAGACACCAGGTGGCCCAGGCCCATACAAACTGACCCCTCTCAAAGGAATTCTAACTTGATGTGTAAATATCACGGCACACATGTCCATAGGACCGAGGACTGCGAGCAGTTGAGAGAGGAGGTAGCTCGATTATTCAATGAGGGTCACCTTTGAGAATTCCTCAATGACATAGCCAAAAATCACTTCAGGGAAAGAGACGCCAATAAAAAGAATGAGCGAGAAAAGAATCATCATGTTATCCACATGATCGTCGGCGGAGTCCACATCCCACAAGGACATGTCTTCAAACACACCAAAGTGTCGATTACGAGGGAGAAATGGACTCAAGACTACATGCCCCAAGGCACCCTTACATTCAACAACGAAGATACAAAAGGCCTTTCTTAGCCGCACAACGACGCCCTAGTAATTTCTATCTTGTTAAACAAAATTCAAGTTAAACGTGTTCTTGTGGATAAAGGTAGCTCGGCGAACATAATTAGGTCGAGGGTCGTAGAGTAGCTTGGAATGCTAGATCAAATTGTGCCTGCATCTCGAGTCCTAAACGGCTTCAACATGGCTAGTAAAACAACAAAGGACAGATAATCCTACCAGTGAACGTAGTCGGGACCATCTGATAACATGGAATTTTTCCTTGTTTTCCGTTCTTCTAGACCTAAGTTTTGGTTATAATTATATACAAAGTAGACCCGAAAACTCATATGTTGTGCTTGATGTAGGATTGAACCAGAAATGATGACATTCAATAAAAAATAGGCTCAAAAGTGAATCCGGCACAAGCACCAAGGACAACAAAAAAACTGATCAAGTAAAAAAGCCATCGCGGTCGCGGTCCGCGGTGACATTATTCAGAGAGGTGGATTCCTTAGGTCAGCTCACCGCGGTCGCGGTCTTCATTTCGCGTCCACGGTCCTTGTTTCGCGGTTTGAGGTCCTCATTTCGCAGTCCGCAGTTCACAGATTCAGAGAGATGAAATTCAAGGCATAGCTCACCGCGGTCGCGGTCCATATTTCGTGGTCCGCGGTCGAGCATTTTCAGAAGCCCATTGGTTAAGAACCTAGTTGCCTTTCGCAGACTGCGGTCGTGTTTTCACGGTCCGCGGTGGCCCCGCATGGGCATTTTTGTTCGAAATTCTGAAGACTATAAATAGCTTATTTTGTAATTTCTTTAGACATCTGGTAATTTCTGAGTGGAGAGCGCGTGAATACTTCTGGGTTTTTATATTTTTAGCTCTATTATTGTATTTGTTTTACATTGAATATTCAATATCTTTGTTAAGAATCGATTAATGGGTTCTCTTTCTTCTCTACCATTGCTTCTATCCTTGATTATGAGTAGCTCGACCCATTAGCTAGGGTTGTGGCTCAACCCTAGTGTGGGTATATAATGGGTTTTTGAAATTAATGTTGGGAAATTAATGGGTGTTGGCTATTTAGGCTAATTAAGGGTTCTTATTACCATAATTAGTGGTTGCAAACACTAATTAGCCTTTCCGTGACTTGGGTCCTTCTTGAGAAAGAGGACTTGAGTCTAGAAAATTAGCCTAATAGGAAATTAGGGCATTATCAAGAGATTGGTAGTCCCAATCAATTGGGTTAAACCCAAAAATGGTAAAACCCTACTTGAGCCCTAATTAACGGGTTAAACCTCGAGAGAGTAATACCCTACCTAAACCTCAATTGCTTGATTAATTGACACCCAATTGGCCTCAAGAGAGTTAATTAGGGCAAAGCCACTCAAACTACCGAGAGGTATAGAGTGGGTATGTTCGTGCATTGGTTATAGTTGTAGCCCAAATCAATATCCCGACCTTAGAATTGAAATCCGTTATGTATCCACCTAGACAAGGGTCACGACCCTAGTGCCTTTATCATCATCAGAAAATAACACCAAAAACAATATAGTTGTTACTTAGCATACAATCAATAGAATATAATTAGCATAGCTCAAACCAAGCAAATGTTTAGAAGTGCAATTAGAAACACTCGACCCTTGTAGATTACTTGGACACTCACTCCCATTATAGACTCCCTGTGGATTCGATTCCGACCATTCAGGTAAAATCTACACGATCCTTGCCTTCCTATTTATATAGTAGTGTGGGTGAGGCGTGATCACTTTCTGGCGCCGTTGCCGGGGAATCTAACGGTGTGACTATCTTTGTGACTAGAAGCGTAACGTGTTTTTCCTTCCTTCTATATTTTTCTTTTAACTGCCTTATTTTATTCACTTAGGTACAATGGCTGATCCACTGGGAAATATGATTCCGGTGGAGGAGGTATATGATAATCAAGAAGAGGAAATCAATCAACTTCCTCCACCAAGAATGGGCTGACAGGCCAACAACCAAGATGATATTCCAGTCCCTCCCCCACCTTTGCCTCATAGGGCTGACCCTCGGGTCCTACCAAACGACGGGTACTCAAGTGCCATTGTCCCGCTGAGGATTCTGGCAGGAAACATTCAAATCACTAATGTTATGTTTACTCTCCTTGAACAACGAGGGTATTTCACCGGGGCCGCGCATCAAAATGCCTACAAGCGTCTCAAGGGCTTCGTGGATACTTGTTGGGGGAGTAAACAAACCAACTTCTCGGAGGATGCACTTAGACTCCGATTGTTCCCCTTCTCTCTTCGGGGGAAAACACTAGATTTGTTGGAGAGTCTTCCCAATCACTCAATCTCAACTTGGGACGAGCTCACGGATAAATTTATTGCAAAGTTCTTCTCCCCAAGTCATATGGAGGCACTCCGTGATGAGATTTTGGCATTCAAACAAGAGCCAAACGAGTCATTGCACAAGATATGGGAACGATATAGAACCATGGTTAAGGAGTGTCTGAATAATGATATGACCGAGGCTATGTTACAACAAACTTTCTACCGGGGAATCAACACCGTAAACCAATGTGTGGTCAACCAATTGGCCGGAGGTAATTTCATGAAGTTGACCTACCCGGAGGCATGTGAAGTTCTTGATGAAATGGCCGACACATATTCGGGTTGGCAAAGTAGAGCAAATGTGCCTCAAAGGGAGACTGGTATGAATAGTCTCCACAAGGAACTCCAAGAGAAAGGGCAAGCAATGTCCGAGCTCACAACAACCATGACCCAACTTGCTAAGGCCTAACTCCAACAATTGCAAGGGCCGAAGCAAGTGAATGCTATGGAGGGAGTGAATATGCAAGGAAACCAAAGGAGACCCTGAGGGAATGCTAGGCAAAACCGTGGAGATCAAGGGCCGAGTGGTCATGACCAAGATAAGGGTTATGATGACCAAGATGAAGATGTTCTGTATGCAAACAACTACCAAGGGAAAGTTAATAGTCAAAGCAACAACCAAGGTTGGAGAAATCAGGGTAATAATCAAAGCTGGGGGATTCAAAGGCCACGAAACTGGAACAACAACAATGCTAGGAATTGGGGAAATACTAATGATCGTCAATGGAACAACAATACTGACCGGCAGTGGGGGAACAATAACGAGGATAAATGGAGTGGAAGAAATAACAACAGCAATTGGGGAGGCGAAGGTTGTCGGGGGTCGGGTTTTCAAAGGCCCCCGATGTACCAACAACCAAGCAACCCTCCTCCATATCAATCTCAAGGTCAAAGTTCTTCAAGCTCGGATATGGGTCGAATAGAAAATATGTTCAAACAGATGATGGAGAAGAATGCAGACTCAGACGCCCAGTTGGCCTCCCACAATACCTCTATTCGGAATCTCGAAGTACAAATGGGCCAAATCTCACATGCCTTAAACACACGCCCGAAGGGTGCACTACCGAGTGATACAGTGGTGAACCCCAAGGGTGGGAATAATAACAATACCGATCACGCTATGGGGGTGACTACAAGGAGTGGAAAAGGTGATGAAGCAAGTACTTCGGGGCAAAAGAAGATTATTGTTGATGATGAAAACATGACTCAAGAAGAGTCACCGGTTGATGTGGAACAAGTGATGGATGAGCCAAGAGAAGGTGAAGTAAGAATTGACATTCATGACAATGGGGAGGACTTGGAAAGGAATGTGAACCCGTCTAGGGAACACATTATTGACATACCAGAGCCGGTGTCCCCACAAGCCAAGGCACCATTGTCTAGGCCGCCTCCTCCCTACCCTCATATATTGGCCAAACAAAAGCAAGAGACTCAGTTCAAAAAGTTCATTGATATGATGAAGAGTCTCACCATCAATGTACCATTGGTAGAAGCTTTAGAACAAATGCCTGGATACGCTAAGTTCATGAAGGACTTAGTGACTAAAAAGCGGTCCATGGAGTGTGAGACCATCAAGATGACTCACCAAGTGAGTGCTATTGTTCACTCCATGGCACCAAAACTTGAGGATCCGGGTGCCTTTACTATTCCTTGCACGATTGGGAGTGCAGACTTTGCAAAAGCCCTATGTGATCTTGGGGAAAATATTAATTTGATGCCATATTCTGTGTTTAAGACTTTGGGCATCGGACAACCTAGGGCGACCTCTATGCGTTTGCAAATGGCGGATAGGTCGATGAAGAGACCCCTAGGCATTATTGATGATGTGCTAGTGAGAGTGGACAAGTTTATATTGCCAGCAGATTTGTCATCCTTGACTGTGAGGTTGATTTTGAGGTCCCCATTATCTTGGGAAGGCCTTTCCTTGCCACCGGGAAGGCCTTGGTTGATGTTGAAGCTGGGGAACTCACATTCAGAGTGGGTAATGAGAAAGTGGTCTTTCATGTATGCAAATCTATGAAGCATCCCAACAATACTGAGGTTTGCTCTTTTATGGACATCGTGTCTGAGGTTATTATTGATGATGCCGTGCTATGATCCATATTGATGACCCTGTGGAGTTGGCCCTATTGAATCATGAAGACTCAATAGTGGATGGTATGATTGAAAGCACCCATGCCCTTCAAGGCATGGGGTCTTATTCCTATGCTCCAAGAAAAGTTTCATTCGACTTGGAGAACCGGAAGACTCCACCAACAAAGCCATCTATTGAAGAACCTCCGAATTTGGAGTTGAAGCCACTTCCTTCCCATCTGAGGTATGAATATCTTGGTCCGTCATGTACTTTACCCGTTATTATTTCCTCTTGCTTAACCCAAGTGCAGGTAGACTTAACTTTGAAAGTGCTAAGGAGGAGGAAGAAATCAATTGGGTGGACTGTGGTGGATATTCGGGGTATTAGCATCGCCTTTTGCATGCACAAAATCATATTGGAGGATGGGGCAAAACCCTCCGTGGAAAATCAAAGAAGACTCAATGAAGCTATGCAAGAGGTAGTGAAGAAGGAGATTATGAAATGGCTCGATGCGGAAGTTGTCTATCCATTTTCGGATAGCACTTGGATCTCTCCGGTCCAATGCGTTTCGAAAATGGGTGGTATGACGGTAATAAAAAATGACAAAGATGAGCTCATTCCCACAAGAACGGTTACTGGATGGCGGATGTGTATGGACTACCGCAAGCTCTACAAGGTGACCCGCAAAGACCATTTTCCTTTACCATTCCTTGATCAAATGTTGGATAGGCTCGCGGGCCGGGCCTTCTACTGTTTTCTCAACGGGTATTCTGGATATAATCAAATTTTGATCGCCCTGGAGGATCAAGAGAAGACTACTTTTACTTTCCCATATGGCACTTTTGCCTTTTCTCGTATGCCATTCGGGCTTTGCAACGCCCCGACCACTTTCCAAAGATGTATGATGGCAATCTTCACCGACATGGTGGAGGACTTTCTTGAAGTGTTTATGGACGACTTTAGTGTCGTCGGGGATTATTTCGACAAATGCTTGGGTAATCTTGATAGGGTCCTTGCTCGGTGTGAAGAACGAATTTGGTCTTGAACTGGGAAAAATGCCACTTTATGGTGGAAGAGGGAATCGTATTGGGCCATAAGATTTCAAAAAATGGCATTGAGGTTGACAAAGCAAAGATCGAGGTTATTTCAAAGTTGTCGCCACCTACTTTAGTGAGAGAAGTCCGGAGTTTCCTTGGCCATGCCAGTTTTTACCGGCACTTTATCAAAGACTTCTCTAAGGTGGTGAATCCATTGTGAAAGTTGCTTGAGAAGGATGCTAAATTCCATTTTGGTGAGCATTGTATGCATGCTTTTGAATTCTTAAAACACAAGCTCACTACTACTCCCATCATCACAGTGCCAGATTGGAGTGCACCCTTTGAACTTATGTGTGATTCAAGCGATGTTGTTGTGGGCGTTTTGCTTGGAAAAAGGGTGAACAAAGTTTTTCACCCAATCTACTATGCCATCAAGACAATGAATTCGGCTCAAATGAACTACACAGTCACAGAGAAGGAGATTCTAGCTATAGTCTTTTCCATGGAGAAATTTCGCCCTTACTTGATGGGTGCCAAGGTCATAGTTCACACTGACCATGCGGCACTCTGGTACCTCATGACCAAGAAGGATTCCAAGGCAAGGCTTATGCGTTGGGTGTTGCTGCTACAAGAGTTTGATTTAGAGATCGTGGACCGAAAAGGGAGTGAGAATCAAGTAGCCGATCATTTGTTCCGGTTGGAGGAACAAGGATGTCCTTGTGACGGAATTGAGATCAATGATAGTTTCCCAGATGAACAACTCCTTTCAATGTCAATGCAATAGATGCCATGGTTTGCGGATATTGCTAATTACCTCGTCACTGGAGTTGTCCCTTGTGAGCTCTCTTCGAACCAAAGGAAGAATCTTAGAAGGTACAGCTTGGATTTCTATTGGGACGAGCCTTATCTTTTCAAGATTTGCACTGATGGGGTGATCCGGAGATGTGTACCGGAAGAAGAGCAACTAGCTATCCTTGAGTCTTGCCACTCCTCACCGTATGGTGGTCATCATGGAGGGGCAAGAACGGCCTCTAAAGTGCTTAGTTGTGGGTTCTTTTGGCCCACTTTGTATAAGGATGCTAGCGATCTAGTAAAAAGGTGTGATGAATGCCAAAGAGCTGGGGGAATTTCCAAGAAGGACGAGATGCCTCTAAATTCAATTCTTGAAGTGGATATCTTTGACATTTGGGGCATCGACTTCATGAAGCCATTTGTGAGTTCATGTGGAAACACGTACATCTTGGTAGCAGTTGATTATGTGTCTAAGTGGGTGGAGGCCGTGGCCTTACCAAATAATGAAGCACGGTGTGTGATAGCCTTTCTCATAATATCTTTACTAGGTTTGGCACTCCACGAGCCATCATCAGTGACGGGGGGTCACATTTTTGCAATAAAGCCTTAGACTCCTTACTTTCCAAGCATGGGGTCAATCATAAAGTCACTACCCCGTACCACCCTCAGCCTAGTGGCCAAGTTGAAGTATCTAACAGGGAGATAAAGAGCATTTTATCCAAAATGGTCAATGCCAATAGGACCGACTGGGCCAAGAAATTAGATGATGCTCTTTGGGCGTACCGAACTGCTTACAAGACCCCAATTGGGATGTCCCCGTATCGTTTGGTCTTTGGAAAAGCTTTCCACCTTCTGGTGGAATTGGAGCACAAGGTTATGTGGGCCTTGAAAAAGTTGAATTTGGAATGGGATGTAGCTGCAAATATTTGGGTGGAGCAATTGAATGAGTTAGATGAGTTTAGATTCCATGCATACTCTAGTTCGTCCTTGTTTAAGGACAAAATGAAGTACCTACATGACAAATATGCTCGAGGAAAAGAGTTCAAGGTTGGAGATTTGGTATTATTGTTCAATTCTCGGTTGAGTTTATTCCCGGGAAAACTCAAATCCAAATGGAGCGGACCTTTTGAAGTGGTATTTGTTACTCCGTTTGGGGCTCTTGACCTCAAGAACAAAAGTGGTGAAGTCTTCAGAGTAAATGGTCACCGGGTCAAGCACTATCTTGGCAAAGTCGATGACAGCCACGTGGTGGCACTTATTCATTTGAAATTATCTTGGTAACATACGTCGTGCCGCGATGTTAAATGAGGCGCTTCATGGGAGGCAACCCATGTGTCTTTATTTTTGTTTTTCTTGGTAGAATAGGATTTATTTTTGCACTAACTGGTTTTTGGATGTTGTAGGATGATTTTGACACTGGAAATGTGGCTAAGTATAGAAAAACAGGTCTCTAAACCATGCTTCGTGGCCGCAGTCATCTTTTCGCGGTCCGCGAAGGCAGGTTACTGCAAAGTGCCTCTCTGAACATGCCTCACCGCGGCCTTGGTCAATTTTTCGCGGATCGCAGTGACTCCTTGCCTGAGCCCAGCATAAGTGACTGAACGCGGACCGCGGTCGATTTTTCGCGGTCCGCGGTAGGTAAGAGGGGTGGTCCCCAACTCTTCTCTATAAATAGGCATTTAGGGTTTCATTTCTTACTTTACTCACTTCAATTTCTCAAAGCATCCTTGGGCTGTATCTTTATCTTACATCCTCTGAATTGCATTGCACTCTTTCAAATCATCATCAAAGCATCTAGTAAGTGTAATTGTGATTAATTAACTTCTTAATTTCTTTATTTTCCTCATTAATTGATAGATTTTTCTCTTCTTTTTCTTAATTTTTCATCTCTAGGCTTTAAAAATGTTAGGGATAGTCCAAAATGTTCATTTTAGACCCTTTGGAATACAATTACACTGATTAAACATGTAGAGATTAACTAAATGAACATTTGAGCATGGAAATGATAAAAGTTTGAAAACCCTAGCCGATTGCTATTTTCGCGGTTCGCGGTCCATGTTTCGCGAACCGCGGTGCCTGTGTGATGTAGCCCTTCCTGATCTTCACGGACCGCGGTCGATGTATCGCGGTCTGCAGTCCCTGTTATTCAATAAGGCATCTCTCTGATCCTTAAGCACCGCGACCGCGGTCATTTTTTCGCGGTCCGCGGTGTGAACGTTCAGAGACTCTAGTTCTTCAAGGGTTACCCACCGCGGTCCGCGGTTGGTTTTTCGCGGCCAGCGATGGCCTTTCAACTGAGCATCTAATCTTTAAGTTCAACTGTAAGTGTTTGTGCAACAGTGTTTTTTTTATACTAACCATGTTCACCTGTGTTTACTTTGCAGCCAATGGTTCAATCACGAGGCGATGGGCGAAAACAAACTGGTCGAGGAGATCCTCAAAGGGGGAGAGGCCCGGGGGCACCTAGGCAACCCTCCAAAGTCACAATTCCTCCTCAATCATCCCGACGGGCTACTCATGCTAGAGACTACCCTGCTTCACCATCGGGGAGTGAGTATGCACCATCGGAGGAGACCTCATCGCAGTCATCTCCTTTGGACCCTGCCTCCTCTCCCCCAGCCCCAGCTCAAGCAGCTGAATCACCCTCCAGTGGCCATTCATACTCTACTTCTCCTACAGCCTCCCTATCTGGGGAGCACTCAAGTGAGGATGATGGGTATGCACCAGCGGTTGAGGGGGTCGAGCGTACTCGGAACCCTGATGTTTGGAAAGACCGGTTTGTCAGTGAGCCGGCTTTTCATAGGTTCATAGAGTTGTGGACCGCACGTTCACTCATATTGGAGCAAACATTCGCACTCAAGGAGTTGTCATCCTACAACCCCGAGGTGAAGCGGTTCAGGGAACGGAAAGGTTGGCTCTACTTCAATGAGTTACTCCCAGATGCAAATGAGAATATTGTGAAAGAGTTCTACACCAACTTGCTATTTCTTGAAAAGGACTCAAAGGCATCCAAAGTCTGAAATTTGACAATGTCGTTTGATGGGAAATCTATTAATGAATATTTGGAGATGGACGATGTGGATGACTCTTTATACCGGGAGAAGCTTGCAGAAAAGTATGCAGCTCGGAATTGGTTAACTATGCACTTGGCTAGGCCCGGGGAGACTCCGGATTGGCTACCTGCTGGAAAGACTATTTCCAGGAAGACCCTTAATTTTGAAGCTAAGAGGTGGGAGACTTTTGTTTGCTTCAAGATGGATCCAACACACCATGAAACCACACTTCCCCTCAGTCGAGATGTGCTGGTTGCTTCTATTATGGCTGGGTACCCCATCAATGTGGGGAATGTTATGTCTGAGGTCATCAGCCGGGTCGTCAGACAAGGTGATACATCTTACCCTTTTCCTCATTATCTGACTATGTACTGTGAAGACCAAGGGGTGACCAAGAAGCGCTTTGACACAAAAGTCAAGCCCAGAGCACCCTTTTCTTGGTATGATTTGCTGGATGATGACAACCCCAAGAAAAAGTCCAAGGGTAAGTCCGTTGCCTCCACTGGCCAACCTGAAGAGCCAGTGGTGGTGGTGGAATCATCTCTCCGCTAGCCGACTATTCTAGAGGAGGCTCCAGGTCCTTCTACCTCCACCGGTCCAGACATTCCCTCCACCAGAGCCTATCCTATGACTGCCCACAAGCTCAATCAGACATTGACAAGCATCAACAATTGGATGTAGTCAGTGACTACAAAGCTATCTGCAATCTCTACGTCTGTAGCAACCCCAGCTACTCATCCCCCACCACAGGTACCACAGTTCATTGAGGACGCACTAAAGGAGATTCTGGAGAACCAGAGGAAGATCTTGGAGGTGGTTGAAAAACATGAGACCGCATTAGCAAAGCTGGCAAAGGAAACAAAGAAGCTGCAGAAGACTCGTGCTTCAAAGGAGTCGGTGGATGAATTGAGGAAAGAGGTGGACAAGCTCAAGGGGGATCAGATACCTCTGGAGATGTTACTAGAAGATCCCACAGAGCAGCAGCCAGTGCAGGAGGAAGAGCGGGGGAGGCCAACGAAGAGAAGGAAGGTCATATCCCGTACTGAGGGCATTAGACTTGTGCTGGAAGACCCTCCCACACAGAGTCAGGCTTCCGAGCAGATACAGGCCCAGATCCAGAAGGCCCAGACCACCGGAGCTCCACCACAAGCACCAGCAGACCCAGCCCCACCACACTCCCAGGCACAGGCAGATCCTATACCATCTTAGACACATCAGCATGGAGACCAGCAGGCCGAGGGCCAATAGGGAGTTTTCTTTACTCTCTATATCGCTCCCATATTTTTTATGCACTCTTTTTGATACTTAGCATTGGGGACAATGCTATCTCGTAGTTGGGGGAGTGGACCTATAGGCATTTCATTTAAATGATAATCGGGTTGTATAATGCAGACAATTTTTCTTTCGTTTCCTTATGTTTCATTTTCCATTTTGGCTTGTAAATAAGTTTACTATCCTAGTACTTTTATAACTTCTTAGTTTTTGGTATGCATAATTTAACTCTTCATTGTAAATATTCATCCCCTATGTATATTCGTCTAATTCCCCTCATGTACATATTCATTCTATCCCATGCATGTTACTTTATGCACTTTTTTGATTTTATAGCTTCTTAATTTTCTTTCTTAGCTTCTTGTTTTGAATTTTGCGTGAGAAATAAACCTTTGGTTTTCTTAACGCCACAGTTCTTTCCAAAGGTGGAATTTGTGTGAACCGGGTGGCTCTTCCCAAGGATGGATGGTGTGACAACCTTATTAAGGGTTTGAGTCTATTTTTCTCTTTTTGGTCTTGTTTTTCTTCTTTTTCCTTTTTCTAGTGAATGAATAATGGTGCCTCGAGAAAAGCTTCACTTGGGCCTAACACAGTTTCCTTTGATCCCATGGTCAAAGACAAACCGTTGTGTTTAGGATGGTGATAGTGACGATCTTGTGACTATTGTGTTGGCCGATAATCATCGGGTGGTCCTTGGGGACCATTTTGCTACTCAAAACACGACTAAGGTCGTTGTGGGCCCTCGACTCAGTTTCTACAACAATCCCCTAGCATTGAGGGGTGAGAAATTCGAAATTGCAAGTCCAAGTCCCGTGCCACTAGTCTAGAACTTGCCCTGAGTGTTGTCAAGGCGAAATTCTAGGTGCAATTTGACTTGATAAGTGACTATAGGCCTTCCTTGGCTTGAACAACGCATTTAAACACGTCCATGGCCTTCCAAAGACAAATTCCCTAGTCAACCCTTTTGAGCTTTAAACCCTTTCTTTCAAAAAACCAAGCTATAAGCCTTCAACCATTCTTTTACCCTCTCTTGGCACCCGATCTTTCCTTGGCACTAGGAAAAAAGCATAAGTTTGAGGGAGAGACGAGGGATGTGATGAAGTGAAAAAGAAGGCACAAAATAAAAGGGGGCAACGAAAAAGAAAGAAAAGAAAAGAATGAACAAAAAGTGAATTGATGAAAAAGAAAAGAAAAGAAATATAGGGAATTGATGAAAAAGTGTGACCAAAGGTTTGGAATGCATAAAAGGAAGAAAAGTGGCTAGAATGAACAAAAAGGCGTGACAGTGTGTCTCTCCAACCCTACACAGAGATAAAATGACTCAAAGGGTCAAGAAAATGTGAGAACAGTTAAAAATGAAGTGCTTAAGGAAAGATAGAACTCACTTTGACCAAATACTTCCTACCCTTAACCAACAACCTTCATCATGTTTCCACAAAAGCCATGTATGATCTCAACTCGAGTGAAGCCTATATTAGGGGTGATTTACACAAAGGGAAAGCCTATGGTACTTTGAGCCGGACTTGGGACTTTTTCTTTGATGAGAGATAAGTGATTTCCCATATTCCTCGTTCTGAGTGTTATTATTCTAAAAGGTGAGGTGCTTAGGGAAAGTCGCGGAATAAGAGTCTGGGATCAACACTGACCGAGGTGGTAGTTAGAGTCTCACTGATGATTTGGAACAACCCTTGAAGCTCTTGTATCACACTTGAAACTATGGTTTTAAAAGGTTCAAACATTGTCAATGATGCATGTGCATTAAGGGCTATGGTTAGTCCTAATTGATTCTAATTGAGGTCACCATTAGGACAACCAGATTTTCTTGTAAGCAACCATAGGGGTGGGGCTTATTTTGTTTGCTTGAGGACAAGCAAGAGCTTAAGTTTGGGGGAGTTGATAACTTGGATTTTTGCCTTGTTTTTCGTTCTTCTAGACCTAAGTTTTGGTTATAATTATATACAAAGTAGCCGCGAAAACTCATATGTTGTGCTTGATGTAGGATTGAACCAGAAATGATGACATTAGTCAAAAATAGGCTCAAAACAGGAGTGAATCTGGCACAAGCACCAAGGACAACAAAAAACTGATCAAGTAAAAAAGCCACCGCGGTCGCGGTCCTTGTTTCGCGGTCTGCGGTGACATGATTCAGAGAGGTGGATTCCTTAGGTCAGCTCACCGTGGCCGCGGTCTTCATTTCACGGTCTGCGGTCCTTGTTTTGCGGTCCGCGATTCACAACTTCAGAGAGAAGGAATTCAAGGCATAGCTCACCGTGGTCGCGGTCCATATTTCGCGGTCCGCGGTCGAGCATTTTCAGAAGCCCAGTGGTTAAGCACCCAGTTGCCTTTCACGGACCGCTGTCGTGTTTTCGCGGTCCGCGGTCGAGCATTTTCAGAAGCCCAGTGGTTAAGCACCCAGTTGCCTTTCACGGACCGCTGTCGTGTTTTCGCGGTCCGCGGTGGCCCCGCATGGGCATTTTTGTCCGAAATTCTGGCAGACTATAAATAGCTTATTTTGTAATTTCTTTAGACATATGGTAATTTCTGAGTGGAGAGCACATGAATACTTATGGGTTTTTATATTTTCAGCTTTATTATTGTATTTTTTTTACATTGAATCTTCAATACCTTTGTTAAGAATCAATTAATGGGTCTCTTTCTTCTCTATCATTGCTTCTATCTTTGATTATGAGTAGCTAGACCCATTAGCTAGGGTTGTGGCTCAACTCTAGTGTGGGTATATAATGGGTTTTTGAAATTAAGGTTGGGAAATTAATGGGTGTTGGCTATTTAGGATAATTGAGAGTTCTTATTACCATAATTAGTGGTTGCAAACACTAATTAGCCTTTCCATGATTTGGGTCCTTCTTGAGAAAGAGGACTTGAGTCTAGAAAATTAGCTTAATAGGAAATTAGGGCATTATCAAGAGATTGGTAGTCCCAATCATTTGGGTTAAACCCAGAAATGGTAAAACCCTACTTGAGCCCTAATTAACGGGTTAAACCTCGAGAGAGTAATACCCTACCTAAACCTCAATTGCTTGATTAATTGACACCCAATTGGCCTCGAGAGAGGTAATTAGGGCAAAGCCACTCAAACTACCGAGAGGTCTAGAGTGGGTATGTCCGTGCATTGGTTATAGCTGTATCCCAAATCAATATCCCGACCTTAGAATTGAAATCCGTTATGTATCCACCTAGATAAGGGTCACGGCCCTAGTGCCTTTATCATCATCAGAAAACAACACCAAAAACAATATAGCCATTACTTAGCATACAATCAATAGAATATAACTAGCATAGCTCAAACCAAGAAAATGTTTAGAAGTGCAATTAGAAACACTCGACCCTTCTAGATTACTTGGACACTCACTCCCATTATAGACTCCATGTGGATTCGATCCCGACCATTCGGGTAAAATCTACACGATCCTTGCCTTCCTATTTATATAGTAGTGTGGGTGAGGCGTGATCACCATCCAAGACACAAAATTTCATGTCATCGAATGTGACAGGCGATGCAATGCATTTCTCGAAAGGCCGTGGATCCATAACATGAGGGCGGTACCATCGACCCTTCACCAAATGATGAAGTTTACAACAAAAGATGGCATAAAAATAGTTTACGGGGAGCAACACGCAACAAAGGAACTGTTTGCAGTTCATGATTTGACACCAACGCTAGCACCTTCGACCTCAGAAAAACCGAACATCGAAGACAAGCAGATGGAAAAATAGCAATCACAGTCCCCAGCCTCGATCGAATCCAAGTAAAAAGTAATCGAGGATGAAGAAGAGGGTTTCCTTATCCCTTGAGATTTTGTCGTTCCCGAGGAATCAGATGCAACAAATCAAACAATCGAGGAACTAGAGCAGATGATATTGATCGAGCATCTGCCCGAACGGAAGGTATACCTAGGAACGGGATTAATACTTGAACTAAGAAAAAAACTCATTCAATTCCTTATCAATAACATATATTGTTTTGCTTGGTCCCATTATGACATGACAGGGAACCCTCCGGAGATAACCACACATCGGCTAAGTCTCGACCCCAGGTTTAAACCTGTGAAACAAAAGAGAAGGCCCCAGTCTGAAGTAAAGCATGCATTCATAAAGGACGAGGTAACTAAACTTCTCAAAATAAGGTCCATTAGGGAAGTAAAATACCCCGAATGGTTAGCCAATGTGGTCGTAGTCCCTAAAAAGGAAACAAACTTAGAATGTGCGTAGATTACAAGGACTTGAACAAAGCATGCCCTAAGGACTCTTTTCCACTGCCTAACATCGATGCCTACTCCGGGTAAAATCAAATTAAAATGAACCTGGAGGACTGGAAAAGACCTCATTTATCACTAAATATGGAACATATTGTTACAATGTAATGCCCTTCGAGCTAAAATATGCGGGAGCTACATACCAGCGCCTAGTCAATAAAATGTTCGAGCAACAGATAGGTAAATCAATGGAAGTGTACATTGACGACATGCTAGTTAAGTCCGTGCGCGAAGAGGACCATTTGACTAATTTGCAGGCAACGTTCAAGATTTTGAGAAAATACAATATGAAACTCAACCCCGCGAAATGTGCCTTCGGAGTCGGGTCGGGAAAGTTCCTGGGTTTCATGGTGTCGAATAGAGGGATCGAGATCAACCCCGATAAAATTAAAGCCATCAAAGATATCACCATCATGGACAGCGTGAAAGTCTTACAACGACTAACCGGACGAATAGCAGCTTTAGGCCGATTCATCTCGAGGTTGTCAAATCGGAGTCACCGGTTCTTCTCCTTGCTCAAGAAGAAAAATGACTTCGCTTGGACCCCAGAATGTCAGAAAGCATTAGAGGAATTGAAGCGGTATTTATCGAGACCACCCCTGCTCCACACTCTGAAAGCGGATGAGAAGCTATACTTATACTTGGCTATATCATAGGTAGTGGTAAGTGGTGTGCTGGTTCGAGAAGTGCAAGGTACGTAATTTCGTGTTTATTATGTAAGTCGAACCTTGGGAGATGCTGAAACTAGGTATCCGCACTTGGAAAAGTTGGCACTTGCATTGATATGCGCATCTAGAAAATTGAAGCCATATTTCCAATGTCAGTATGTGTGTTAACCACTTATCCACTTCAAAATGTTTTGCACAAACCCGAATTGTTGGGTCGATTGGCTAAATGGGCCATCGAACTTGGTGGGTATGATATCGAATATCAACCCCGAACGTCTATCCAGTCTCAAATTTTAGCAGACTTCGTGGCTGATACCCTCGTACCCGAGGTGGAAAAGGAACTTCTACTAAAGTCGGGTACATCATCGGGGGTATGGACCCTCTTCACAAACGGTGCCTCGAATGTGAAAGGGTCCGGGCTCGGCATTGTTCTGAAGCCACCTACGGGTAGCACTATTATAAAATCTATCAAAACTTCTAGGTTGACTAACAATGAGCCCGAGTACGAGGCCATGATTGCAGGTCTCAAATTAGCCAAAAGCCTGGGAGTAGAGGTCATCGAGGCCAAATATGACTATGTTGGTGATAAACCAAGTGACTAAAAGCTTCGAAGTTCGAGAAGATAGAATGCAAAGGTATTTGGACAAGTTGCAGGTGACATTGCACCGCTTCAAGGAGTGTACGTTAGACCATATAGCTCGGGAGCAAAACGGTAAAGCCGACACACTTGCAAATTTGGGGTCATCGGTCGAGGAAGATGATATTGTTCCGGGGACTATTGTCCATTTGTCATGATCTGTGGTCGAGAAAGGTCATGCTGAGATAAACTCTACAAGTTTGACTTGGGATTGGAGGAATAAATATGTTGAGTATTTGAAGCACGGAAAGCTCCCTTCGGACCCAAAAGAGTCGAGAGCCCTACGAGCTAAAGCAACCCGATTCACACTTGATGAAAATGGAACTTTGTACAGAAGGACCTTCGATGGACCATTGGCGGTATGCTTAGGGTCGGGGGACACCAATTAATTTTTATGACAAATCAATGAAGGCACTTGTGGGAATCACTCCGGCGCTGATTCTTTGATTCGCAAAATTATTAGAGATGGGTATTACTGGGATAGCATGGAGAAAGAAGCTAAGGAGTTTGTTCGAAAATGCGACAAATGCCAAAGGTTTGCGCTGATGATCCATCAGCCCAGTGAACCACTCCATTCATTCCTCTCCCCGTGGCCATTCATGAAATGGGGGATGGACATCGTCGGCCCCTTGCTACCGGCACCAGGTAAAGCTAAATTTATTTTGTTTATGACTGACTACTTTTCCAAATGGGTGGAAGCACAGGCCTTCTAGAAAGTAAGATAAAAAAGGTCATAGACTTCATATGGGATCACATCGTGTGTCGGTTTGGGATACCCGCTGAAATCGTATGCGACACTAGGAAGCAATTTATCGGCAGCAAGGTAACAAAGTTCCTCGAAGAACACAAAATAAAGAGGATCTTATTGATGCCATATCACCAAAGCGCAAACGGCCAGGCCGGATCCACAAACAAGACTATTATCCAAAACTTGAAGAAAAGGTTGAGTGATGCTAAGGGGAATGGAGGAAGGTTTTTCCCGAGGTACTATGGGCATATCGAATGACATAAACGTCCAGCATAGGAGCGACTCTATTCTCTTTGGTGTATGGTTCCGAAGAATAAATTCAGTCGAGGTCGGAGAACCTAGCGTCAGGTTTCAGCATGAAACCGAGGAATCAAATCACGAGGCTATGAACACTAGCCTCGAACTATTGGATGAAAAATGAGAAATTGCGCTTAATCAAATGGCCGCTCAAAAGCAAAGAATCGAGAGATATTATAACAGGAGGGCCAACCTTCGCCACTTCGGATTCGGATACTTAGTTCTAAGGAAAGTCACCCTCAATACTCGATACCTGAATGAAGGGAAACTAGGCCTAAATTAGGAAGGTCCATATCAAGTCATCGGAGTCGTCGGAAAAGGATCTTACTAGCTTAGCATGATGGAAGGCGAACAATTGCCAAACAATTGGAATGTATCACTGCTAAAACGATATTATTGATGAGGTATGATCTTCTCCTTTTTCCGTTTGTATTCGAAACTAACTCATTGTAGGTGTTCGATCAAAAACATCGGGACACCCTTCCACATGAAGACCTTAGGTTTTAAAGCACGCGTTGCACTCTTTTTTCCTTAGATCGGGTTTTATCCCAAATGGGTTTTTCCGGCGTGATTTTTAACGAGGCAACAACTATGTGCTACCTAAGAGGAATTCAACAGTATTCGAAGCTTCCTTTCAATCAACCTCGAATACTGGGGGGCATCACCCTCGGGGACTAACATTTCGGGGAAAATACTTCACGCCTAAGAGGGTCTCGATAGGAAAACTTTGTAATGGGCCAAACGGTCAGAGGAACCGGGTCCATATAGAATACCCGAGACCCGATGGAAAAACATGTACGCATGTATGAATTATTTAAAGAAGCGTCCTTTCTGTATTAAACATTTTTTGTCTTGAAGAAAGTTTCTACTATACGAGCTCCACACTATGATTCTATATGAAAGAAGGCTCAAGAGCTAAAACACAAACATACCTCGGCTACTCGGGGACTATCGTCGACAGTTAGCACATTCGATTTGTCTAAACTCAAACTCGTAAGACCTCAAAGAGGCACCCCTCGACGTAAAGGCCAAGGCCATCACACTTAGGGACTAACATTTCGAACAAGTACAAAATGTTATCGGTAAACAAGTCCAAGAGAATGCCCAAAGTCTACAGCCATATTAAATACTACGGTCATATGAAAAGGCTACGGTCGAAATGATGCGGCTTGGAGACATCCGACTTCCGCTACGAACTAAAGGCCTTAAAATACTTCGAAAAACCGGTTAAATAAAGGCTACCCTCGAAAAAATAATCAAAGGGCTTTGATAAAATCAGCCCTCAAGAAAACCTCAAGAGGTATCAAAATTACTTAGACACAAGCTTGTGCTAAGGCATTAAAAATAAGGGGTTCCGATCGACACTGAACCCTAAAAAAACCAATGGGTAAAAGATGTGTGCCAAGGCACAAACATAAAAAAATTTCATTAAGTCTTTTTAGCCGAAAAGGGGAAGTAATAACCATCTCTTAGAGGTCGTAACGGCCTGACTTAAAAGAGCCTAAGGACTGATACACTAAGGGTTTGAGACTTTGTTCTCACCCCATCCGAACCCAAGGGCTCGATTACCACGAGCCCAAACAAAAATTTTGATTATTGCTCGAAGACCTATCATTCGACACAAAGGGTATATGCCCCGAATGTTCGAACCTTATTCGAACCCAACCACAGCAACTTCAAAGAAACCATCCGAGACAGGATCTCGAATACATCATTCGAAGAATGAAATTATTGCGAAAAAATTGTAAAGCAAGAAATATTGAGAAGGAATTCAAAGAAATTTCTTCTTTTATATATTCAAAAAAAGTGATGTATACAAAGGTTCAACCAAAGAGAAAATACAAAAGGGAAAGGAAAAATCCATATCTACTTCTCAGGAGAAGCTCCTCCTTCGGGAGCAGCTTCTCTTTAGGCAATAGCTTCTCCCTCGGGTGCAGCTTCTTCATCGAGAGTGGGTTCTGCTTTGGGCCCCTATTCATTATCGACCCGTCCCGGTTGCCTGCACCGTCGTCTTCATCATCATCGAAGGATATAAGAAACCTGGCATCGGCTTCATCCGCCTTTGCTTGGGAAATCTCTTCAGCGAGGTCGAAGCCTCTAGTGTGAATCTCCTCAAGGGTCTCTCTCCGATATTGGCTTCTGGCCAAGTCACTGCTTCTCTTTTCTCGGTCGACAACTTCCCTTAGCTCCGTTTGAGCAGCTTCGGTGTCCCTTAAACACACAGCAACAGTTTTGTCAACGGTGATATGAGTCTTCTTGACCTCGGCCCTGGCTTCAACAACCTCGGCTTCGGTCTTGGCAAGTTTGTCCTCGAGCTCGGTGATTTTTTCGGCTTGGGCTGAACTTCTCTCTTTGACACTCCTGAGTTGAGCCTCGGCCGCTGCCAGTTTGGTTTGTGCAGCATCCTTCCCCGCAGCAAGGCGGTCCATCTTTTCCTTCCATTAGTTGCACTTAGCGTTAACCCAATCAACCTCACCTCGACGCTGCCCCATCATCTCCACCTTTTGCTGCAACTGAGACATCGAAGTTTTAGCTTCCACAGTCGGGACGAGAAGTCCATGCTCTTTAAAAATTATAGTTACCTATTTTTCCAGCTCGGCCTCATATTCTCGAGCCTTGGTCAGCTCTGCCCGAAGACCTTTAAGCTCCTCCTCCTTTTGATCACAAAGGAGCCTTAGAGTCTTCCCTTCGCCCAAGGACCTATTCAGCTCAGCCTCACACTGGCTCAGCTCAGCCTTGAACTTGGAAAAAGCCTACAAAGAAAAGAAGATGTTAGTTAAAGTAAGGCGGGAAAAAGAAAATTGCAACGTTAAGAATTAATGCTTACCTTGGAGAAAAGACGTTGGGCCTCTTCGAATGTAGAGGACGCATCGAAGAGGTCGGCATCATCAACCCAGTGAAGCAATCCTGGAAAGGATCTTCCTCACCGGGGACTCTACTAAAGTCGGACATTTTTCAGAGCCCGGGAATCTCTTATGGCATCCTCGGAGTAAGCCGGTAATGACGGGGAGTGACCTATTGTCATGGCCTCATGTAGATCCCCCGAGGTGCTCTATTCGATCGTGGGGGCTTCAAAACTCGTTCCATTTGGTGTGCTTGTCATAGGATCGGGAACGACCTCAACCTCGGGCGACTCGGAGGCCCTACCCTCATTTTTCTTCGAGGTTTCCTCACCACAATAGAGGATCTCAGTTTCGGAGGGATTAGCAGCCTAACCAGCTTTTTGGTTCGGGTCACTAGTGCAAAACCCTCGCCCTCGTCTTCCTACCCATCTAGGAACTGGTGGGATGAGTCTATATCCACGGTAATAACTTCCCTCTTGCATCTCCGAGCAGGGCCCGATTTATTTTAAGGGTCTTCGGGCTTTGAAGCCCTTTTTCTCTTATTATCCTTCTTTGGTTTCTGAATCGGGGACGATCTTTTCCCTAGGAGGGGCCGGCATCATCTCAAAGAAGTCTCTGATGCCTTCATAAATAATAGTTAAGTATTAGAAAAGAAGCATCCCCGATAAAAAATAAAGTATCAAAGATTTTACCATGGTGTTTGGCTTCCCACTTGCCCTTCGACAAGTCACGCCACTTGCGTTTGTCATACGAGGAGGTAGCGGGTAGCTTCCGAACCCAGAACATCGGGGATCGTAGGTGGAATCCAAGGGACCGCTGCAAATAAAGAAAAGAACATTATTCAAGGTATAGAAATAATGCAAAAAATTGCTTAGGAAACGAGCTCCACGTACGGTCGAAGTTCCACTCTTTGGGGAATGACATTTTCTCCGCGGGGATAATATCGCTGGTCCTCACTCAAATGAACCGTCTTATCCAGCCTCGATCTTTATCCTCATCGTTGCTGGCAAAGAAAGATTTGGTCGACCGGCGCTGGAGTTTGATCAACCCTCGGAGACGTTGAGGCCGGTATAAACGGATGAGGTGGCTAAGGGTGAACTCGAGCCCGTCGGCCTTGTTAGTGAATTATCGCATCATTATCACTATCCGCCAGAAAGACGGGTGGATTTGACCGAGGGTAACTTGGTACCTTTTGCAAAAATTGATTACGATTGGATCGACGGGACCCAACGTGAAGGGGTAAGTGTACACACTTAAAAACCCCTGTACGTGAGTGGTAATGTCCTTTTCACGGGTGGGGATCTGTACCACGACCCCATCCCCCCATCCACATTCCTTTCTCACAGCTTCAAGGTGTTTCTCCATTATCGAACAGATGTACCTCGAAGCGTTCTCACATCGGCCAGGGACATCAGGAGGATTTTTGATGGTGAAGTCTTTCTTTAAGGTACAACCACCGGGAACGATCTCGTGGAGGGTCGACGCCTTATCGCCGGCCAGACGGGAAGAGGAGGAGGAAGTTTCCTCTCTTTGAGGAACAGTTTTCGAGGTTTTAGCCATTGATTCCGGTTGAAAGAAGCGAAAGGGAATAAGATTTGACAACTTTTAGCGTTAAAAGGGCGGAAGAACTGGTGGCGGAAGAGAAGGAGATAAGAGATTAAGAGATCAGAGGATTTGTAAAGCGGAGGAAAAAGTTGTTAATGAGTCAAGTACCCATGTATTTATAGAAGAGCGGCAACGTTTCGACGGCG
Organism: Nicotiana undulata; assembly: GCA_005239495.1. Taxonomy (NCBI): domain Eukaryota; kingdom Viridiplantae; phylum Streptophyta; class Magnoliopsida; order Solanales; family Solanaceae; genus Nicotiana; species Nicotiana undulata. The sequence continues at coordinate 13,206 of ML286291.1, read as the reverse complement.
TTAGAGGCCGACCGCCACTGACACGCATTTAAGGTTTTGGAGAAGCGTACCGACGGGACGTTTCAGTTGCCTCGAATACTTACGTAACGAAGATGATGTCATTATCTGAGACTTTGGAAATTCGAGAATCAAATCGTTTCTTATCATTTTATTCTAAGAAACGCGGGGACTATCTGTATACGGTCGAAATCAGGTAAAGCCGATTTCATGGGGTCGAGGAGTCACTCCGAGCCCGAGTTCAAAATAGACCAAGCAAGCCCGGTAGATCGAGCTCGAACCTGATGACGGAGTGCAAGGCTCGAGGACAGAAGCACACAATACCAGAGCCGGGTATGACCTACCTCGAGATAATGCCGTTGTGGGTTAGTAACAAAATGGGCAAGACTCCCGCAATAGCACAAAGATCAAGGTGTAAATTTCAGAATAGATTTGTACGAATTTGTACAAGGCGTTTAGATAGCTTTACAAATTAGATTCCTTTCTAGAAATGAAAATGTAGCTTATTTAGGACTCCCCTATTATATAAGGGGAGCCTATTCATTTGTAAACATGATCAATCATTGGCAAAGAATATACACTCTTACTTTTTGCTCCTCTCTCATCAGAATAATTCCTTAGCTTTATTGTTCTTTCTTGTATACTGTTCATACTAGTATACCTCGAGGTCACCATAGTTCGAGGTCGAGGCTTCCTCACACGCTGGTTTGATTTAACTTGCTCACTTAACTTATACATTTATCTTCTTGTTTATCAATTAATATTGAAGTAGATCACATATCTATTAGACCTCAACATAAGTGTAATTGTTACTCAGATTTTAGGGTAAACAAATACAACTAATGATGGATGGATTATCATACAATGAATAATAATGAATGAATTGTTATACATGAACTGGTAGTTGTACCCCCGTGATGCACAGTCAATATTAAAAAATATTAATTAAATTAAATTGTGACCGGGCTTGTTTGAATAAATTAGATCGTATTGGTTTAATAAATTTCAATTGTCATCTTAATTGTCAATGTGATATACGAATAATAGAATCGCTATTAAATTAAAGAGACTTATATAGTCATTGAATAATTTTTTTTATATAATTTTCTTTATTCTATTATCCAATGTTTACTATTTTCACATTGTTAATAGAAAATTTTATTTTTTGTAATTTTAGTTTTATTTTAAACTAATTTTAAAACTACAGCTTGAAACTACTTTCCAATTTGAATGGACAGTTTATTTATTTTTTTATTATAAAATATTTTAATTTAATATTGTATTGATATATATAAGTTAAAAACAATAACCAATAACTAATTATTAACTATTTATGCCATGTTGCTTTATTTAGGCTGCCACTTAGCTTAAGGAGATGATTTTTCCCTCTCTTTTTTATAATATATAGATATATAGATATCCTATTGTTCTCAATACTATTATTTGAAATTTAATGAATAAAATCTCTATTAAATTAATGAGACTTATATAGGCATCGAATAACCTTTTGTGTACTATATTTTTTTATTATGTTATCCAATATTTAGTATATTGCATTATTAATAGAAATTTTTATTAGCATATTACTTTATTTAAATTTTTGGATGTTACTTTCTTTTTACAATTTAATAGAAAATATATTTTTTATTTTTATTTTTTATTTTAATCTATAATTCTCAATAATATTTTCTGCGTAGGTAAACTTTTTAATTTTAAAAAGATAAACAAAATTTATTTTAAAAAAATAATTTTAAATTGACAGTTTTTTTTTGTAATTTAATTGTTCAATTTTGAAATAATTTAAAAACTCATACTTGAAACTACTCTCCAATTTGAATGGACACTTTTTATAAAAATTTTGTTTTAATTATAAAATATTTTATTTTATGATTTATAGATATTTAAATTTAAAAATAATAACCAATAACTAATTATTAACTATCTATGTCATGTGACTTTATTCCAAGCTGCTACTTGACTTAAGGAAAAAGAATTTTCCTCTCCTTTTAATAATATATAAATATTTTTTAAATAGGTGAACTTTATATTTTTAAAAATAAAAACAAAGTTATTTCTTTAAAAAAAAAGAAATTTAAAATTGGCAGTTATTTATTTTTTGTAATTTTATTTTTTTATTTAAAAAAAAAATTAAAAACTCATACTTGAAACTACTCTCCAATTTGAATGACAGTGTTTGTTAATTTTCGTTTTTATTATAAGATACTTTTTATTAATTTATAGATATTTAAATTCAAAAATAATAATCAATAACTAATTTTTTTTTTTTGGTAAGTAAAATTTTTATTTCACAAACCAAGTATAATCTTTACAATTCACGTTCATTAGGATCTTGGACATCATGCCCCAAGTCCTATGCTCTTCTGTTCCTCCTAATTACAAACAAAAAATAACAAAAACAGTCTACTACTATCATTGTAGTCTAGGATATTCCTTCATTTCTTGTAATTTCCTATCTAACTTCTTGTATTTACTTTCACGACTATGAATTTCTTGTGCTATTACCCGTATAATGGCCTCCTTCTGTCTAGCTTTCCCTTGAAAAGTTCTCAAGTTTATTTCATGCCATACGTGATAAACACATGCAGCCAAACAGATCTATATATGTAGGAGTTTGCAGATTTTCCCTTTGCATACACCTCTGCCCATTGAACTTCGTCATACCACCTTTTTGCTCTCCTTTTGATTCCTTGTCATTTCAATAAGATGTCCCAAATTTGCGATGCCAGTCCATATTGAAAAAATAAGTGTTCTGCAGTTTCTGGTTCTCTGGTACACAATGGACATGATAGATCATCAACTATACTCCATTTTTCCACTCTATCTCTTGTTAACAGCCTTCCATGTAGGTTAAGTATAGTATGAACAACCATCTAGGGGATCCATAGTTGTTACATATTAATCTTCTCCATGAGAATTTTGGATACTCCTCCTGAAACTTCTTGTACATCTTGTGTATGGTGAAGCTTTGCATCTGCTTAAGTTCCTCTTCTTGTATCCCCACTTCTTCCAGATAGTCAACAACCTTAAGTATCTTCTGCACAATCCACGATACTTGCATTGGTTTATTCTTCCACATACTAGCTCTCCTTCCATAGTAACAATGTATCCACTTCACCCATAGTTTGTCCTTCTTGCTGCATATATTCCACAGCAGTTTGCACACAGCTGCTTTGTTCCACAGTTGAATGTCCATGATGTTCACCCCCCATGCTACTTTAGGCATACAGATTCTATCCCAAGCAATTAGTGCCTTGTGTGATACATCAACCCCCCCTGTCCATAAAAACCTTTTACATACACTCTCAATCATTTGTATCAACTTACTTGGTAGAGTAAAAATCTGAGACCAGAAAGTTTGTATTGAGAATAGGACACTCTTAATGAGTTGCAATCTCCCTACATAAGACAAGAACATTGAAGTCCAGCTAGTAATCCTGCCAATGGTCTTATCAATTAGTGGCTTACACTGAGTATTTGATAACCTTTTTGTACTGAGAGGGACCCCTTGGTATCTTATAGGAATTTCACCCTTTAAGAAACCTAAGTGATCCAATATATCAAGCTGCAATTGTTGATTCACTCCTCCAAAATATACACTGCTTTTCTCCACATTTGCTTCCAGCTCAGAAACCTTTGAAAACATTTGAAAACAAGCATACAGTGCTTTCACAGACTCCATATCTCCTTTGCAAAATAATAGCAAATCCTCTGCAAAGCTCAATTGTACTATGTTCAACCTAGCACACTTTGGATGAAATTTGAAAAGCTTGTTCTCCTTCAGTCCTTTCAGCACTCTTGTGAAATATTCCATTACCAAAACAAACAAAAAAGGGACATAGGGTCACCTTGTCTTAGTCCCTTCTTTGCTGGAAAAGGCTTCATAGGATTATCATTTATAAGTATAGAATAAGAGACTGTAGTTACATATTTCATGATCCATGTAATGAACATCTCTGGGAAACATAGTTGATCCAGGATCTGCTCTAAAAAGCACCATTCCACAGAGTCGTATGCCTTCTTCATATCAATCTTCAAGCAACATCTAGGAGTAATATTCTTCCTGCTGTAGCCTTTAATTATCTCATGGCTAAGAATAATGTTATCTGAAATTATCCTCCCTGGAACAAAAGCTGATTGGCTATCATCAACCAAGTAATCCATAACCTCTTGAAGCCTACTAGTTATGATTTTGGATATTATTTTATAAATGGTAGTACAACATGATATTGGTCTAAACTCAGAAACTCTTGATGGATTCTTTACTTTAGGAACTAGAGTCACTGTAGTGCAATTGATTGGCTTGTACGCTTCTGCTGTTCCGAAAAAATCCTGAACTGCCTCCACTACTTCATCCCCTATGATTGGCCATGTCTTTTTGAAGAACAATGAATTATACCCATCACACCCCGGGGCTTTGAAATCATCTATGCTTTGTAGTGCTTGGACAATCTGCTCCTTTGTTATAGGTTCTATTAGTTTTGCTTGTTGTGCTCTAATCATTCTGCTTTCTTTCTTCATTACATCTAGTCCAATAACTAATTATTAACTACCTATGCCATGTAACTTTATTCTAGGCTGCTACTTGACTTAAAGAAAACGTAGTTTCCTCTCCTTTTAATAATATATAAATATTTTTTAAATAGGTGAACTTTATATTTTTTAAAAGAAAAACAAAGTTATTTTTTTTTAAAGAAATTTAAAATTGGCAGTTATTTATTTTTTGTAATTTTATTTTTTTATTTTAAAAAAATTTAAAAACTCATACTTGAAACTACTCTCCAATTTGAATGGACAGTTTTTTTAATTTTTGTTTTTATTATAAAATATTTAATTTTATTAATTTATAGATATTTAAATTAAAAAATAATAACCAATAACTAAATTAACTACTATGCCATGTGGCTTTATTCTATGATGCCACTTGGCTTAAGGAGAGGGTTTTTCCTCTCATTTTAATAATATATAGATAGATTTAAAAAATGATACTTGAAACTACTCTAATTTGAACTATTATAAACTATTTTATTTTATTAATTTATAGATATTTAAATTCAAAAATAATAACCAATAATTAATTATTAACTACTTATGCCATGTGTCCACTTGGCTTAAGGAGAGGACCTTTTCCTCTCCTTTTAATAATATATAGATATAGATTGCTTACGTTAAAAGAATATTTTTATTTTTAAATAATTTAATTTCATGTTGCTAATTCATGTATTATTATTCCATACGGGTATTATTTAGCATCATCAACCAAACGATGCGTTAATTATGAAGCAATTATTTCTTCTTACGAGGCCAACCAAACACTATACTTATTTTATGCGAGATCTTTATTACTCCAACACTTCCACCAAACGACATGATATGTCAAGACAAATAAAGGATCTCATAGGAACAAACTCGCACTAAAGTATATGGAAGACGGAACAACAAAAGTGAGGAGCAACTATAAGACCTTTTCACATTTCATCAGCAAAATTTTTTTGGGTGTTACCAAATTGTTGTATTAACATGATATACTAGTAGTATTTCGCATATTACATAAAGTATTCTTTTATGTCATTTATAGAAAGTTGGAACTGCTTAATTACAAGGAGAGGTGCTAGTAATATCAATCTGAACATGAATCTTCAACACACATAAGTGTTGGTATTTGGCCATGATCAACAAAGTCAATCTTGTTCAATCTCAAACAACCAAGCACTTTCTCTGGTAGCTCTTCTGGCTTTTGTGCCTGTACGATTCAGGAAAAAGTTAAAAGTTCCATTGGTTGACGGTATAAAAAATATTTACAGTCACTTAAAAGATAATTGTTAGATGATTGACTAGATTAAGTACGCACGGGTACCACCTAAATATAGTAAGTAACGTACATTGCTAGTGTAAAAAAGAATTTCAAGCCAAAGAGCTAAAGCCTGCTTTCTCATTCCTACAAATTCAATTATTTGGTAAAAATTGATGATAAACCTGAATTGTTAGACCAAGATCCAGTATGCCAAATCCTAAACGCTCCCTAAAAGAGTCGAGTCCTTTTCTTGCAATGTAGCTGAAGCGATGAATGTCAAGATCAATTTCGAAGTAATTTGGCCCCTGAAATAAAACATAGCATTAGCGATGTTCATGTGCCATTACAGCAAAGATTTTACAACGTCAGTGCATAGAGGATGTACCTGATAAAAGTTGTGTTGAGGGCGGGAAAGGACAGGCTTCTCATTGTAAGCATTTAAAAGCTTACTTTCAGTAGCATTTGAAACAAGCTCATCTGGATTAACCACCCCAACCATAATCTTCAACCTCTCTCTAAAAGGAACAGATGTTTCTCTTGCAAATCCTTTTACCTTTTCCATATCATCCTCAACTAATCTCTGTCATACCAATCAACAATTAACATTAAAAATGGACGAGACACTGGAAAAAGACGAGGCGTAGTAGTTGTTGTTGTATGGAAGAGAAAATGGAGACATACATTGTGTACTCACAAGAATCAGAAAAACAAAGTCTCCAAAAGACAAGAAAAACAAGTACTAAAGAACACTAGCGTTTTTGCTTCAAGAAATTACCTTGATGCTATCCTGAAACTGGGGAGAAATGTCTTTGTCAAAAGTTTCAGAAATTTTGAAATATAATACAAGGCTTAAGCCATCGCCATCAGCATCACCGACGAACATTGGAGCAGGATAAGTAGGCAACTGAAACAAAATATCAACTTTATTTCATTAAGTAGGATGTTATATCCAATATAAACTCATCTGAGACTACATGTACACTTATACCTGAATATTAACAATTATTAATGGAGGAAATTTCCCATCTCCTTTTACAGAGGGAAGCACAAGGTGTTGTGCAATGTGGTTGATCTTTTTAGGACACACAAATAAATCAACACCAATAGGAGTATAAGGAGACGCATTTGGAGCTGGTGATTTTTTCTTGTCTCTGAAATAACTATCACTACGAAGCTTAAAGTTCGACGGATCAATCTTTGACCAACTTCCTGCTGTTAGCTTTTCTTCTCTACTTTTACAAGGAATTTGAACCCCGGCCTTGGGACGATAAAGATATTTTTTCGATGAACCTACAAGATTACAACTATGTTCAATATATAATGATATTTGCAATAATACTATTGAATTGGAAAGTAGAAAGGTACTTACAGTAGTTATTATCTTCTTTTCCATCCATAGATGTTCTCTTTAGAGAAAGCCTAATAGTTGATTGCTTTACTTGAGAAACTTGACCTGAATTTGATGAACTAATAATCTTTTCATTGAAACTTAAGGAAGTAACCAGCTTTGGTAAGACAGTCTTGAGCACATTCCCTTGAGTTTTCTCTTGCATACCAAATTTATCCTCTTTAACACTATTAAAACTTCCATAAGCGCGGTCCAAAAATCTCTTCCGTTGGGCGCCAAGGACTTCATGCGTCCCAAGGGACGGAACTTCATACCCGTGACCACCGATAAGTGCTAGTCCTTTTGGACTATTAACTCCATCTTTGAGCAAAAACTTATCTGTTCTACTGCCATCTATCTTCAGATATCGTTCGTGGTACTCCTTGTACTTATGTTTGCTATCCATAAAGCACGACGATGTTTCATATTGAAGTACTTGTCCAGGTTTAGGGAAAAGATCTACAAACATAAATAAGCAAATGAGGAATTAGGACATGGCCAGTATATTGCTCATTTATCACACAGAAAGAATTGGCATTGCTTAGAGACTAAAGTTATATGTCGGTCCAAATAATAGAGGAAACTACTGAAGTCATTACCTCCGCAGACGCTACTGAAGTCATCGTCATCGTCTGAGTCAGACTCAACATTGCTGTATGTGTCAAACCATGCTTCTTCTTGGCTAAGAACTGCAACCATGTAAATTCTCTAATTATTTTTAAACTTTTAAAGCTAAATTACACAATTAGAGCACAAGTTTCAAAAGTCTTATAGCCACACGATTCAAAAGAACAACTTACCATTTGCATCTGTTTGAGTATGATGCCATTGCAACTGAGTCTGAGTGAGATGGTATTTGGAACTTGAGACCTCAGATCTTCTAACAAACTCACTAACAGCAATATGTGGTCCTACATCACTGTTTCTTCTCTTGGTTCCTCCTGCAAGAGATATTAAATTCTTTCCACGGAATTTTCTATGGCGACGGCGGTGTCTCTTCTCTACTTTGATTGTTTGGCCTGAAGTTGATACACAAGCACCCATTTTTCTAACTCAGCTCACAAATGTAGCTTCTGCTAATTGTTGCTGTCCCATTCCAGCAAGTGCAACAGAAGAAATAAGGATACCTGGTAGTTGAGCACAAGTAAATTGATTATTGTAGGAGGGGATCCACCCATACAACAAATGTCTTCGTCTCGAACTATAAATGTTTTAAAACGCGCATTTATACAAATTCCATACCTATTGTCACAAAGGAATTGAGGAGTAGTGGATACAACGACACACTGAACTCTCGTTGGTCTAAAATCTTGAATCCGCCTCTGGATCCACAAAAAATTGGAAGTTAACATGTGAAAGTAGGAACTCATACTCAATCCTAGCTCTATGTATACAAGTCTTGTAAATGGAGGCATAATGACTACAACTTGATAACTTAGTTTAAACTATATCCATTCTGAATTAAATACAAACCCTTACCTTAGAGTACTAACATCTTGAACTACCTGTACAGTCCCAGTTTCAAAGAGCAAAAAAAAAAGATAGTTTTTTAAATCTACATAAAAGTTCCAAAATTTTACAGCACACACCAACAGGACCTGCAAAGTAGCATCAAGTATAAACCAACTTGAATTAGTATTGATCAAGTAGTACCCAAATTTTCAACAACATAATGAAATTCATAGAGATAGGATAGAAACAGATTTTTTCAGGTTTAGCAACAGTGAAACTCATATGTCACATGTAAGATTAAATCAGCAAAATTCTTGCCAACAAAAATAGCAATTGAGGAGCATAAAGAGCCCAGATGCAGATGCAACTTATATTTAATGATTTCAACTAAACTCAATATATATATATATATTGTGTGTGTGAAAACTCAATAAACAAATATTAAATTTTGCACCCATAATTTCAAGTACAATATATTTAGTGCCAAAAGCTTCCATCTAGTGGTATACGTAGTGTTTTTCATAAGCGATATCAACGCTTAAAGAAGTGAATAAGTACATCATATTAAAAACAAACAATTCAAATCATATTAAGAAAACACAATCCAAGTACATTATACAACTCTCTTCAACGAATTTCATTTTCTAAAATGTATTAATGTCACTCAACGTATAGGGGTGGGCTGGAGAAAGTGGAGGTTAACACCTGGAGTCATGTGTGACAAGAAAGTGCCACCGATACTCAAAGGTAAGTTTTGTAGAGCGCTGGTTAGACCGGCTATGTTGTATGGGGCTGAGTGTTGGCCAGTTAAGAACTCACATATCCAGAAAATAAAGTAGCAGAAATGAGGATGTTGAGGTGGATGTGCAGGCACACTAAGATGGATAGGATTAAGAATGAAGATATTCAGAGAAGGTGGGTGTGGCCCTCATGGATGACAAGCTGCAGGAAGTTAGGCTCAGATGGTTCAGGCACATTCAGAGAAGAAGCCCAGATGCCCCGATAAGGAGGTGCGAGCGGGTGTCTTTGGTGGGCGCGAGGAGAGGTAGAGGGCGGCCTAAGAAGTATTGGGGAGAGGTGATCAGGCAGGACATGGCGAGGCTTCAGATTACCGAAAACATGGCCCTAGATAGGAAGTTGTGGAGGTCAAGCATTAGGGTCGTAGATTAGGAGGTAGTTATGCATATCCCTACGGTGCGCGAGAGTGAGGTGAGTCTGTTAGGATTTTGTCTTAGACTGCTGGTGGTTAATGTTGAGTTCATATTATCATTTTCTTCCTCTTAGTGTCGGCTTTATCTACTAATTATTATTTTGCTTTTCGTCTATGTTCTTGTGATGTTGTTGTTTCTTTCTAAGGTTTATTAATGGTATTGATATACTTTTTCTTTCGTCTTCTTCAGTCGAGGGTCTATCGGAAACAGCCTCTTTACCCTTCGGGATAGCGGTAAGGTTTGCACACACACCCTCCTCCCCAGACCCCACTAGTGGGACTTCACTGGGTTGTTGTTGTAGTATTAATATAAAACCCACTAGAAATACTACTAAATTTTTCTTTTTCAATATAAGGCATCAATTTACCACTCAAAAAGCTCATCATCCATTTGATTTCGATCTATATATTTTTTTAGCACAAGGAACATTCTACCTCAAGTTTTGATGCTCCTTATTTGATAGAAGATCAGGGTTCCAACCCGCAACCTCTCAATGAGAGGTCGTTACTAGTGGTATCGTTTTTAATATTTATACCAAATACTAATATTTTGTTTTAGTACAATAAATTTGGTTTTAAAAAGAAATCAATGAAGCAACGTCCCGTGGCGTCGCTTGAGGCAATGTAAATCTGCCTTTGCGTCTATCTATATACCTAACCAATTCATACGAGAAATGGCATTTCTTTTCTCATGCTCCTTCTTCCCCTTCTTTAAAATCCGATTCATATTTTTCAAAATAAAAGTTGGATCAAGAATAGAATTAAAAAGAGTTGTTTTGCATCATATTTGAGGAATGTTTTTCCTCAGTTCGGGCTGAAAAAGCAATATCACTTAATCATTATCGAATTGATTGCAATTTGTGAACTTTTTAAATATTGAATTGAAACACTTTTTAAATGAAAAACTACAAGAGTAGAAAGGATATGGATACAACCTAACTTAACTAGCTTGAGATTGAGGCTTTATTGTTGTTGTACAAAGAGATTGTAAAAATACTTGATGTACTCATACCCAATACTTGTAATGATCACTTGAATACATACCCATAAACAATAATTCTATATAATAGGTCACGAGTGCGAAGTTATGACCCAAAAATATACCTACACACATGCATACAGGGTCGGAACTAGGTGATAGCAAGAGGCTAATTAATAATTACATTGTGCAAATAGAACAAATAATTACATACGAGACGACGATTCTTGTGTACTATGGCAAAAAGATACAAAAATTGTTTTCCATCACAAGTTCAAATAGTATGTGTTATATCAATATATATAATGCATGCATGTGCGTGCGCCCTATGCAGGAAATAGCAAAAGGAAGCAGAAATTAAAGAGTATATATATATATGTACCTGTTATACATACATATAGATAAAGAAGGAAGAGAATGAAAGAAGCTTGGGTTGGTTTCTCCCTCTCTTAGATTATTTGTGAAAGAACAAAACAAGAAGCAAGAAAGAGAGGGAGAGAGCTAGCACAACAATTCCAAACCTTCTCAATTTATAATTTGATGAATTTATATTTCAATGGAATTTGACGGAGTGATTAATTATATAGATAGAAAGAGAAATGTTGAAAAAAGGAAGGAAGAAGAAGAAAAAAAGGAACGTTCTTTTAGCTGCATGTGTGACTGTATGCTTATTTCGTTACCGGCTATCTCCACTCCATCCATTCATGCACTCATGTTTGCATAAACTCTATCACTTTGTCATGGTTAGATAATTAACATATACTCACTAATTTCATCCTCACCTTATCCATTAATTAATAATACAATTTACATAATTTATTTCGTGCAAATACCAACGTCTGCGAATAAGTTTTTCTCTTGCTCCTTTTTATTCTCTTACAAAACTAAATGCACTAAAGTAACAATTACATCATTATATTATATATATTTTCCTCCTCATCAGTATTTTCTCATATTCCTTTTTTCCTTTTTAATTCAAATTGTGTTGGAAAAAACGAAATAATACTAAAGAATTGTGGCAAAGAATATTGTGATTTACTCTCACTCATAATCTTAATCTACTAGTTTCAAACACAAATTTAGAATTTTAAGTTTGCAGAGAATACCGCACTATTGCGTCTTTACTTATTATTTAGAAAATATATGGTTGAAGTCGCAATATATATATATACTATTTGGAAGTTGAATTTGTGTACAGAAATAAATTTCACTTGAAATAACTATATTTTTTTAGTAAAGGTTATTACTAATTAGGTTGAAATACTCATCAAACAAGTTTTTCCATAGTTTACCGTTATTTTAAATACTTAAGGTCAATATTTGTATATATTAACTACAAAATCAGCATTACCACTGGCCAAGCAGGAACCCTATGATCCTTTTTAATTCTCCGTTTTTGTGATGACCCAAAATGTCATCTTATGTAATTTAAGCTATATCTGTGTTTCGAGGCTCCGAGAGCCTCCGTTAGTCTCACCTCGTTATGCGTGCGCAGCCCGGGCGTGTAGCCGGGAAGCTATTATGTGAAAATTTGATGAAAATGAGTTTTGATAATTAATAGATGAATATATTTGACTTTGGTCAATATTTCTGGTAAACGGACCCGGAACCGTGATTCGACGGTCCCGGAGAGTCCGTAGGAAAATATGGGACTTGGGCATATGCTCGGAATCAAATTCCGAGGTCCCACGCCCGAGAAATGAATTTTTAAAAGAAATTATTTTCTGAAAATAATAAAGGAATA
>ML286289.1:247079-271436 GCA_005239495.1 Nicotiana undulata | reverse complement strand
TGCACAACATGAGGATTTTGGAGTCCCATGGAGTGGATTTCACCACATTTCAATTAGAGGGCATAGCTCGCAGGTGGTGGCAGTCATATATTCTCAGCAGACCAGCGGATTCTCCTCCTGTCACTTGGGATCAGTTCGCTCAGCTATTTCGAGACAGATACATTCCACCTTTTGAGAGGGAGGAGCTACGGGGTTAGTCTGAGCAACTAGAACAGGGGCAGGTGTCAGTGACTGATTATGAGGCTAGATTTTCCGAGTTGTCTCCCCATGCCCTTATGATATTGCCTACTGATGCCGAGAGGGTGCGGCGGTTTGTGGCAGACTTGCATCCAGGTATTAGGGCCTCTATGGCCCGAGAGGTGGAGATGGGTACCCCCTATGAGCTTGTAGTCGAGATAGCTCGACGGATTGAGGGGTATCGGTTGAGGAGAAGGGAATAGGGTCAGCGGGACAAGAGGGCCAGGTTCTCAGGAGAGTTCAGGGATGTTTCAGCTAGGAGCAGGGGTTAGTTCGGGGGTGGTCAGCCCAGCAGGGCTTCATATTCAGCACCCCCTACCCCCTCGAGGTGGTTCAGTGAGGCCTCAGTTAGGTGCTATGCCGGAGCGTTCTTATCGTCCTTCAGCCATCCAAGGTGCACCCAGCAGTTATTCCAGTCATCAGAGATCCTCTAGTTCCTATTTCAGTGCCTTACCAGAGGGTTCACACCGCCCTCTGGCTAATCAGAGTTCTTCCTCTTTCGGGCAGCGGGCTGTAGCACCAAGAGGTTATTTCGAGTGTAGGGAGACAGGTCATACGTGGAGGTTTTGTCCCAGGTATCGGGGCAAGGCAGTGCAACAGAGTTATCAGCCTAGGAGTTCGGCACCAGCGGTCAGGTCACCTCGAGGTGGAGGACAGGGCGGCAAGGGTTGTCCTAGAGGAGGAGGCCAGCCAGGAAGAGGTCAGTTAGTTCTTGTTCACTCTAGGGGAGTTCAGTCTTCCGGAGCCTCAGCCAGATTTTATGCCATTCTGGCCAGATCTGATGCAGCGGCCTCAGAGGCCGTAATCACATGTATTATCTCAGTATGTGGTAGAGAGGCTTTGGTACTATTTGATCCAGGATCCACATATTCATATGTTTCTGTATTATTTTCTCATTTTCTGGATATCGCTCATGAGTCCTTGGGTTCCCCTATATATGTTTCCACTCCTGTGGGCGATTCTGTGGTGGTAGAGCAGGTCTACCGGTCTTGTGTGATCACTTTCTGCGATTTCGATACCAGAGCAGATCCTTTATTGCTGGATATGATTGATTTTAAGGTTATCCTTGGCATGGATTGGCTATCTCCTTATCATGTTGTGTTATATTTCCATGCCAAGACAATCACTTTAGCTATGCCTGAGTCGCCTAGGCTAGAGTGGAGAGGTTCGTCAGTTAGTGCCTCCAGCCGGGTCATTTCCTTCATGAAGGCTCGGCATATGGTCGAGAAAGGTTGTTTGGCTTACCTTGCTTATGTGCGGGATACCACCGTCGAGTCTTGGACCATTGATTCAGTGCCGGTGGTGCGAGAGCTTTCAGACGTATTTCCTTCAGATCTTCCAGGCATGCCTCCAGATCGAGATATTGATTTCTGTATTGATTTAGCTCATGATACTCAGCCTATTTCCATTCCCCCGTATCGTATGGCTCCTAAGGAGTTGAAAGAGTTAAAGGAGAAACTTGAGGAGTTGTTGGCTAAGGGGTTCATCAGGCCGAGTATGTCACCGTGGGGTGCTCCAGTCCTATTTGTGAAGAAGAAGGAGGGGTCTATGCGGATGTGTATTTATTACCGCCAGCTGAATAAGGTTACTATTAAGAATAAGTATCCTCTGTCGCTCATCGATGATTTATTTGACCTGTTGCAGGGTGCTCGTGTGTTTTCCAAGATTGATTTGAGATCGGGTTACCATCAGTTGAGGATTCGGGCTTCAGATGTTCCGAAGACTGCATTTCGTACCAGGTATGGCCATTATGAGTTCCTGGTGATGTCCTTTGGTTTAACTAATGCCCCAGCAACATTCATGGACTTGATGAATAGGGTATTCAAGCCGTATATTGATTCCTTCATCATCGTCTTCATTAATGACATCTTGATTTATTCGCGGAGCCTGGGCGAGCATGAGCAGCATTTGAGAGTTGTGCTCCAGACCTTACAGGAACAGAAGTTGTATGCTAAGTTCTCCAAGTGCGAGTTCTAGTTAGATTCCGTGGCATTTTTGGGGCATGTGGTATCCGGAGAAGGTATCAAGGTTGATCCTCAGAAGATTGAGGCGGTTCAGAGTTGGTCGCGTCCTACTTCAGCTTCAGAGATCAGGAGTTTCTTGGGCCTAGCAGGCTATTATCGCCGATTCGTGGAGGGGTTCTCTTCTATTGCAGCTCCATTGACCAGATTGACTCAGAAGAATGCCCTGTTTCGGTGGTCCGACGAGTGTGAGGCGAGCTTTCAGAAACTCAAGTGAGCTTTGACCTCAGCACCAGTTCTGTCATTGCCTTCCGGTTCTGGGATGTATACTGTGTATTGCGACGCTTCACGCATCGGGTTGGGATGTGTGTTGATGCAGGATGGCAGGGTTATTGCTTATGATTCGCGCTAGCTGAAGGTTCATGAAAAGAATTATCATGTCCACGACATAGAGTTGGCGACGATTGTTCATGCTTTGAAGATTTGGCGGCACTATTTGTATGGTGTATCATGGGAGGTCTACACTGACCACCATAGTTTGCAGCACTTATTCAAGCAGAGGGACCTTAATTTGAGGCATCGGAGATGGTTTGAGTTGATAAAAGATTATGATCTCACTATTTTGTACCATCCGGGCAAGGCGAATGTGGTGGCAGATGCTTTAAGCAGGAGGGAAGCGAGTATGGGTAGATTGGGCTACATTGCAACGGGGGAGAGACCTTTAGCCTTGGACATTCAGTCCTTGTCCAATCGCCTTGTGAGATTGGACCTTTTGGGTCCTAGTCGAGTTTTGGCTCATGTAGTTGCTCAGTCTTCACTGTTGAGGGAGATTAAGGCTCGATAGTTTGATGATCCATGTCTGGCAGAGCTTCGGGATACGGTGGTCCAGGGCAGGACCAAGAAGGTTACCTTGGGCGAGGATGGTGTTTTGAGGCTCTAGGGCCGTTTATGTGTTCCTAATATTGATGGCCCGAGGAAGAGAATTCTAGAAGAGGCCCACAATTCCCGGTATTCTGTTCATCCGGGTGCGGCGAAGATGTACCGTGATTTGAAGCAGCACTACTGATGGAGGCGGATGAAGAAGTATATAGTGTAGTATGTGTCTAGGTGTCTCAATTGGCAGCAGGTCAAGTACGAGCACCAGAGGCCAGGAGGCTTGTTTCAGCTGATGCCCATTCCTGAGTGGAAATGGGAGTGCATCACCTTGGACTTTGTGGTTGGGTTGCCTTGGACTTTGCGGAAGGTTGACGCGGTTTGGGTCATCGTGGATAGATTGACCAAATCGACGCATTTCATTCCTGTGGCTACTACTTATACTACAGAGAGGATGGCCCGGATTTATATTCGGGAGATAGTCCAGTTGCACGGTGTGCCGGTGTCTATTATATCAGATCGAGGTCCTCAGTTCACCTCGCACTTCTGGAGAGCATTGCACAGTGAGATGGTCACTAAGATAGATCTCAGCCCAGCATTTCACCCTCAGACTGATGGTCAGTCGGAGCGTACGATTCAGATTTTGGAGGATATGCTCAGGGCTTGTGTGATTGACTTTGGCGGTCAGTGGGACCAGTTCTTGCCTTTGGCAGAGTTTGCATACAATAACAGTTATCAGTCCAGCATCTAGATGGCTCCATTCGAGGCTTTATATGGTCGGCGATGTCGTTCTCCCATCGGGTGGTTTGACCCTGGCGAGGCCGAGTTATATGGCACAGATCTTGTAAGAGATGCTCTAGATAGGGTGAAGATTATTCATGAGAAGCTTCGCATAGCTCAGTCCATACAGAAGAGTTACGCAGATCAGCGGGCGCGTGATGTAGCATTTATGGAGGGAGATAAGGTTATGTTGAAGGTTTCACCGATGAATGGCATTATGAGATTCGGGAAGAAGGGCAAGCTGAGCCTCAGGTTTATAGTCCCTTTCGAGGTGTTAAGGCAAGTCGGGGAGGTTGCTTATGAGCTCGTTTTACCTCCCGCCTTATCAGGAGTTCATCCGGTATTTCATGTATCCATGCTCCGGAGATATCATGTCGATTTCTCTCACGTGATTGATTTCAGCACTATTCAGCTAGATGATAAGTTAGGCTTCGAGGAGGAGCCAATTGCTATTATTGATAGGCAGGACCGCCAGTTAAGGTCTAAGAGATTTTCTGCCGTAAAGGTCCAGTGGAGGGGCCAACCAGTCAATGAGGCGACTTGGGAGTCCGAGGAGGCCATGCGGAGCAGGTATCCACAGCTATTCAACACTTCAGGTACGATTCTACGTCCGTTCGAGGACGAACGTTTGTTTTAGAAGGGGAGATTGTGATGACCCAAAAGGTCATCTTATTCAAATTTAATTATGACTGTGTTTCGAGGCCTCGAAAGCCTCTGTTAATCTCACCTCGATGTGCGTGCGCAGCCCGGGCGCGTTGCCGGGAAGCCTTTATGTGAAAACTTGATAAAGAGTTTAATTTATGATAATTAATTGAATAAAGTTGACTTTGGTCAACATTTTTGGTAAACAGAACCATATCCGTGATCTGACGGTCCCGGAAGATCCGTAGGAAAATATGGGACTTGGGCATAAACCCGGAATCGAACTTCGAGGACCCAAGTCCGAGATATGAATTTTTAACAAAAATTATTTTCTGAAAATAATAAAGGCTTATGAAAATGAACCTTGATGTGAAACATGTGCTGTCGGACCCGTATTATGGTTTCGGAGCCTGTAACAGGTTCAATATGTGTTATTTAAGTTATCGGTGAAATTTGGTAAGAAACGGACTTGATTGGACGGGTTTCAGATCAAAATGGGAAAATTTAGAGTTAATGAAGTTTTGAGGATTTTCATAGACTTTGAAATTTGGTTTGGTATGTGATTTTATGTTACCGAGGTCCGAATGCAATTCCGAGACCGTAAATAGTTCCATTATGTCATTTACGAGTTGTCTGCAAAATTTAAAATCATTCCGAGTAGTATAGGTCGGTTCGGCGTATTGAAATGAATTCTAGAATCTTAAGTTCTTAAGCTTGATCAATTTGGTTTTGGGGTTGAATTCTGAATTTCGTTATTGTTTTTCGCGTTCCGGAAGTTCGAGCGAGTACGTATCATGAATACAGACTTGCCGCTGCTTTTGGACAGGGTCCCGAGGGGCTCGGGTGAGTTTTGGACCCCCGGGAGATAAGTTGGAAAAAACCAAATTTTAGTTGTCTGGTTTCCTTCTCTGCGATCGCAAAAGGTGGGTCGCGATCACGGAGAAGGAATTTTGCTGGGCTGCTGATTGTTCTTCGCGATCGCAGCTTCCTCTTCGCGATCGCAGAAGGCTGGACTCCATGCCTTCGCGATCGCAGCCCCATCCTCGCGATCGCATAGTGCCAAGCCAGGGCCGGGCACAGTTACTCTTCGCGATCGCAGGACCTCTACCGCGATCGCAGAGGTCTGGACAGTTGACCTTCGTGATCGCAGGCCCCTCGTCGCGATCGTAGTGAAGGAATCCCTGGGTAGTGTTATTAAATATGGGACTTAGCATATATCCTCCTTTTTCATCTTCCTCCTCATGTTTTTAGAGAGCTCTTCAAGGAACCTTCCACCACTGTTATTGTGTAAGTAAATTCCATTGTTTTACTAGTTTCAAACATTAATTCCTAGTTAAATTCCCTACTAAATTATCTAAAATCATAGAATTAGGTAGTAATTTAAGGTTCTTGAGAATTTTGTGATTTTCCATTTTAGGCCATGAATTCAAGTAGAAATCACACCTTAATGATCCTTAGGCTATAGGTGAGTGATCCCTTCGAGAATTTTCGGAATTTGAACATGCGGGACCCGGGTTGGAATTTGGGAATTCTTCAAGAATAGCGATTTTAGTGAATAACTAAGATAACTTCCCGCATTGAGCATGCACTGATATTATTGTATACCTTTTGGCTAGTTGTGAGTCCTCGGGTGTAGAGTTCGGAGTTTTGGGTGTAATTGGAGTCCGAGGGGTAGATTCGACACAAGGTGAGTCTCCTTTCTAACCTTGTAAGAGGAAATTATCCCCATAAGTGATGTATATGCTATGTGTAAAATTATTTGGGGGCTATGTACGCGCCAAGTGACAAGAGTCCGTACGTAGCGGCTATTATTATTTTGTCCGGGTAGTTAGGACCACATCCTGCCTTGTATGCTTCCTCGTAATGCCTTATATGCTTTTCTCGTAATGCCTTCTACGCTTCCTTGCAATGCTTTATATGATTCATGGTGATGCCATATGTACTATGAGATTATGTTTTGTTAGTATTATTCCTCTGAGTCTTTATGGAAATTGTTGAATGGAAAGGAATTTGTTATGAAAAAGTAGTTGAAACATATATGGGATCGGGCCGTACGCCACAGCAGTGTTGAGAAGTATTTGTGATATATATGGGATCGGGTCGTACGCCACGGCAGTGTTAGGAAGTATTTGTGATATATATGGGATCGAGTCGTACGCCACGGCAGTGTTGAGAAGTATTTGTGATATATATAGAATCGGGCCGTACGCCACGGCAGAGTTCAAAAGAAATTGAAATATATATATGGGATCGGGTCGTACGCCACGGCAGTGTTGAGAAGTATTTGTGATATATATAGAATCGGGCCGTACGCCACGGCAGAGTTCAAAAGAAATTGAAATATATATATGGGATCGGGTCGTACGCCACGGCAGTGTTGAGAAATACTTGAAATACATATGGGATTGGGCCGTACACCACGGCGAGTTTAGAAGCTACCTTATAGGAGCGGGCCGTATGCCACGGCGGATCTAAGATTTGGTGGTCTTACCCTTGAAAGTGTATTATTGCTTAATTCAATAGTTGTTTGGATTTCTGCTCTTGATATGTACTTGTAGTTTATTTCCTGACATGCCTACTGTATTTCATTATATTCTATCATATGTTATTTCTGTTGGACCTTAGGGGGTATCGAGTCGACCTTTCGTCACTACTTCTTCGAGTTTAGGCGGGATACTCACTGGGTACATATTTATTTAATATGTACTCATGCTGCACTTCTGTACTTAACTGTACAGGTTCTGAGGCCGGTGCTTCTGGTTATTGTACCGGAGATAGGTTCTGAGCTTGTAGACTTGACTTCACGATGAGCTGCTTCCTCTGGCGATTTCCAGCAGCACCATGTAGTTTTCACTTACTTTTGTTATTTTCCCCGTCTATTTCATTCAGACTGTGGATTTGTATATTTATTACTTTCCTTTGTATATTCCGTTAGCATGCCCATGACTCTCGTGACACTAGATCCTGGCACACACGTAGTGTATATTTTAGGAGTTAGGGTTGTATATGCATACATATGCCTTATTTTGGACATGTAGTGTTATGCTTTTATTTCCATGTCAAGCTATCATTATGTTTAACTGTTCAAAATTGGTAATTATTGACTTGTTTAATCAAATGGGAAGGATAACACTTAGTGTAATTCATATTGTCTTGCCTAACCCCGTCGTTGGGCGCCATCACGACCTGGATTAGGATTATGGGTCGTGATAGTACAGACGTCTCTGTACCGATCCGCAAGACTCTACTAGACTTGCGCATGACTCGTGAAACCTAGGGGAACCTAGATCTCTCATACCAAGTTGTCACGACCCAAAATCTATAGGTCGTGATGGCGCCGGACACCACTGTCAGGCAAGCCACCCCTCAATAAGTTGAGATACTTTCTTGTTTAACATCTTCGAAATCGTTGCCTTTTTGCATTTCATAATCAAAATGAATAAACTTTCGTGAATTAAACACGATAGGAAATCAATTTAGTTTTGATAAGATAGACCTCATCACGCCCCCAGAACCTGGTAACACAAGTACATGAGCAACTTCTAAGAATCTATACAATTATACAACGCTTGTCCGAGGAATAAATTGGACAAAGACTATAAAGATAAAATGTAAATACATAGAAGGGGGACTCTGTCAGCTGAGGAACGCCTCGGGATGAATGCAGCCCGTATGAGTCTCCAATTCAATCACTGTACTATAAAGGTACCTGTGCAACAAAATGCATAGCAAGTGTAGTATGAGTACATAAACATATATGTACCCAGTGACTATCCCGTCTAATCTCGAAGAAGTAGTGAAGAGAGGTCGACTTGACACTCACTAAGGTCCAACAGTATAAGTATGACAGAATATAATGAAAGCGGTAGGCATGTGAAGGCAGTTAAGCAGCAAATATAAATATAAGGCACTGAAATCCGAGTAATTTTTGAAAATAAGTAAATAAGTAATTTCTTCTTCATCTTTCCTCAAATATTTGTCAAGTCCTTATCCGTGCAATCATTTAACAATTTACGTCCTTAAATCAATTTAACAATTTAAGTCACAAGTGGTATATCATATGTGTGTGTGTATATATATATATATATGTCGAGGGTCATTCGACCCGAACCAACAATAAAAATAAACNTATATATATATATATGTCGAGGGTCGTTCGGCCCGAACCAACAATAAAAATAAACTGTGCACTGCCGAGGATCGAACGGCCCGTCCCATAAGTGCACCTTTCAAATAAATCATAAAGCTTCCCTAGATCGCGAATCATACCTGCGACTCGAGTGCTGCCTCTTACATATATGCTGAATTATCATATCTATGCTCTGCCGAGGATCGAACGGCCCGTCCCATAAGTGCATCTTTAAATCCACCGTGGCTTACGGCCCGCTCCCATAAGAGTATCTTTAAATCCGACGTGGCGTACGGCCCGGTCCCATAAGAGTGTCTTTAAATCCGCCGTGGCGTACGACCCGGTCCCATAAGAGTGGGGGAAAACACACTCCGCTCACGAATTGTAAATTGCGAAGCGGTCACATGCACACACAATATTCTTTTCTTTTCATAATACTTTCCATAAACAATTTTTTTCATATTACTTCCCGTAAAACAATTCCTTTCATATTATTTTCCGTATAACAATTACTTTTTATGTTATTTAAATTCCATAAATCTCAGAGAAACAAAACTACATAACATATAATTCATTACGAGAAGAACACAGGGCATGATGTGGGGCCTAACTACCCGGACATAACAATAATAGCTGCTACGTACGGACTCTCGTCACTTGGTACGTATGTAGCCCCCACAAACAATTACACACAGCATATAGAACACCTATGGGGACAATTCCCTCTTACAAGGTTAGAAAGGAGACTCACCTTGCTCCGAAGATTCATACCCGGCTTCCAAGCCTCTATGACGACTTCAATGGATGCGCAACGCCCCCAAACTATCCAAATAATGATAACCCAATGAAAATATACTTAAATATTTATTAAAAATTCAGATTATATAAACTTCCGTCTCTGCTCAAGGAATTGACCAAAATCCCCTCGGGCCCACGTGCCCGTATTCCGAAATTTCTCAAAGATAAATTCTACCCATAACTTTACTAACTCAAATATATAATTTGTTACAATTTCCATGCTCAAATTCATGGTAAAAGTCCAAAATTCCAAGTTCTAGGTCTTCCCCAAAAATTCCAAATTTATACAAATTTTCCATGTCTAAATCCATGTAAGATCACATATTTAACTCAAAAATAGGAAGAATTCACTTACCTTGTGTTGCTTGGTGAAAATCCCTCCTTGAGCTTTCCAAAATCATCCAAGCCAAATGAAAGAAATAAAAAAAATGGGCCAAAATTCGTGTTTAAAACAATCTGCCCATGCTTCATCGAGTTGTACCTTGCACTTGCGCTGTGCAAGTTGTATATCCTATTACAATTTTTCCTTGTTGAACACCATTTGGTAAAACACCCATAACTCCTTGTAGCAATATCCAAATAACAAACAGTTTGAATATTTAGAAACTAAACTCGAAGATATTTAAGTTGATAGTTTGTACGCCATATATGTCTTTATATATTCCTAGATATGAGCTTCTAAAGTCGGCTCCATGCATCAAAAAATTCTGGCGAAACTGCTCCACCAGCCATCTTTAATCGGTCATAACGTTGTGCAAAAAACTTCAAATGACAAATGATTTAATGTTCTAGAAACTAGACTTCAAGATCTACAACTTTCATGTTTTACAAATTTTCAGATTCCTTATAGATTCTTATATATACGCTTCCAACATTAGCTCTTCGATGCATAAATTGCTGTCCCAAAATAGATTTGCTGCAGAATTTTCAGCAGCTATTTTGGTCCAAAATTCATTTCGTTAACCTTCCAAAATCAACCCGAGGCCCTCGGGACCTTAACTAATTATACCAACATGTCCCAAAATATGATACGAACTCGCTCGAGGCCTCAAATCACATCAAACAACGTCGAAATCATGAATCGCACTCCAATTCAAGCTTTATGAACTTTGAAATTTCAAACTTCTACATCCGATGCCGCAACCTATCAAATCACGTCCGATAGACCCCAAATTTCGCACACAAGTCATATTCTATTACGGACCTGCTCCAACTTTCGAAATTGGAATCCGACCCCAATATCAAAAAGTCAAACTCTCGGTCAAACTTCTCATAAACCTTCAAATTTCTATATTTAGCCAAATGACTTCAAAATGACCTCCAAACATCCGAATTCACTTCCAATCGCGCTCCCAACTCCAGAATCACCATATGGAGCTATTCCAAGACTTGGAATCCCAAACAGACCTCTATAACACTGAGATGCCTTCCAACCCAAACTTATGAAATTCTTCTAAAATACTAACTTCCACAATATACGTCGAAACGCTCCCGGGTTATCCAAAACCCGATCCGGACATACTTCCAAGTCCGAAATCATCATACGAACCTGCTGGAACCTTCAGATCCTGATTCCGAGGTCATTTTCTCAAAATTCCAATCGTAGTCAATTCTTCTAACTTAAGCCTTAAAATGAGAATTTTCCTTCCAATTTGACTCCGAACTTTCCGAAATTCAACTCCGACAACACCTACGCGTCATAATACCTTAAACGAAGGTACTCATGACCTCAAATGGTTGAACGACGCGCTAGAGACCGGTCGGGTCGTTACATTTATGTGTGTGGAACTACTCTCTTTTGTTGTGTGAAGCCACGTGATTCATGAAGGAAGGTAATGTCGTTGTACTCTATGTTAGGATAAGTGATTAAGTTGTGAATGATGTGTGGTACTTGTGATTCAAATCTTGAGGCGAGGATGTTACACTATTGTGCTTAATCTATTTTAAATATTCTTGGTGTGATGAGTCTTGAATGTTGTTTAATAAGGTTGTGTCTATATAAAGTGTGGTTTGATTGCTCGAGGACGAGCAATGTTTTAAGTGTGGGGTGTTTATGGTAGGCTAAAATCTCATGTTTTAGTCAACTATTACCTTCCAATTTACTGTACTTCAATTGAGTTTGAGCTTTAATCGCTAGTGTTTTGCACTAATGATGTGTTTTATGCCTTGTAGGAGTGATTCTGAGCTATGTAGATGTCATGGAATGAATTCAAGTGATTTGGAGCGTTGAAGTCTGAGAAAAATCACAAGGAATTAAGTAGATATCTTGTTCGGGGATCAACGGATGATACTGCAACGACATGAATAATCAAGTAGGCATAATGCATGTTGTCTAGTAAAATGCACATAACTTTTCGTTCGGAACTCCATTTGGGATCCACAATATATGGTTGGAAAGATAATTCAAGGCATACAACTTTTATGTTTTACATTTTTTCAAATTCCCAAGAAAACAATGTGAAAGGTGTGCGGCAAGTGCGCGGTCGCGCACTGACCACGCATATGGGGCAGAAAATGTAAGAAGTGCACTGGCACACTTCCAGGTGCGCAGTTGAGCATGTCCTATCCGGGAAAAGTGTTCACATAGGAGAAGGTGTATGTGTTTAGGCCCGACCCTACTCGGTATACATACATGGAAAACAGTATTTTTGGGACTTCTGACACATCTAAGACCTAAGGCAGCTAAGGAGGAGGTGGAGAAGTGTCACGACCTGAATTCCCACCGTCGGGGCCGTGATGGCGCCTAACGATGCACTTGCTAGGCAAGTCAACATTAGAGATTTAAAACATGATAATCTTATAAAATACTGAGAACCACTACAACTCAACACATAATAATTAAAGTAAGAAACGAAACTTGCATTGTAATACTGCGCGTATGAAATATATATGTCTAGCTACCCAGGGTATGAAGTCACAACTCACAGACTACTAAGAATTTACTATAAGTATTTGACTGAAAGGAGAATGTATAACTGTTTGTGAACTAATTAAAACAGTAAATGAATATAAAGTTAGGGACTCCAGGAATCTGCGGACATCAGCAGATCTACCACGGGTCTCCTGCGCAGAAATCAACTACGAACTCAGAATCAGCTCAGACCGATACCTGGATCTGCACAGAAAGTGCAAAGTGCAACATCAGTACAACCGACCCCATGTACTGGTAAGTATAGAGCCTAACCTCAGCGAAGTAGTGATGAGGCTAGGACAAGACACCACCTGAACAGTATAATCATGCTAATGACAACAACAATAAATAAAGAAATAAAGCATAAATAATGGCAAGGGGACATGCACTGGGGATTACAATATAAGGAGTGAAAATAATGAAAAAACAGAATAAACAGAAATTCTCAAACAAATTGAACAATAAAATCAGCAAAGGAAAACTGCACGGCATCACCCTTTGTGTTTTTACTCTCAACCTCACCAATATATAAATAGAATGGGACGGCATCACCCTTCGTGCAGTAAACCTCTGATAATATACACGGCATCACCCTTCGTGCTTTATCACTCTCATATCATGGTACGGCATCACCCTTCGTGAATTAACACTCACATATCCTAGCACGACATCACCCTTCGTGCTTTACTCTCATTCTCATGATATAAATAAATCATGCACGGAATCGCTCTTCGTGCTTTACACTCCTCCCACTACTACAAAACAGACCTTTAGCAGCAATACAAAATAGCTTTAGCGGCAATAACAATAGCCATTAGGGTTTTGCTGCTGATGCCGGGGTCGGCAAAGCCTTTAGCAGCTTTTCTCGAAAAAGATGGTAAAAGGTATGGTTTATTGCCGCTAAAATTATTATCTTTAATAGAAATTATTTGCGGAAATTATAATGGCTACTAAATCCAATCCAAAACGGCCAACTATACCTTTTTAGCATCTATTTTTATAGCCGCTAAATTCAAATTAATTGTCGCTAAAGGTTCGCATCTCTAACATCAATTATTTGTGGCAATTATAATGGCTACTAAATCCAATCCAAATGGCCAATTATACTTCTTCACCATCCATTTTTATAGCGGCTAAATTCAAAATAATTGTTGCTAAAAGTTCGCATCTCTAATGACAATTATTTGTGATAATTATAATGGCTACTAAATCCAATCCAAACGGCTAATTATACTTCTTTACCATGCATTTTTATAACCGCTAAATTCAAAAGAATTGTCGCTAAAAGTTCGCATCTTTAACGGCAATTATTTTGTTGCAATTAAAAAGGCAATAGTACTCCTTAAAACATCTTAGTTTTCCCTTTAGCGTCCATTTTAATAGCTAATATGTTTAACTAAATTACCGCTAATAATCTATAGCTTTAAAAGACATAAGCGATAATTGTTTAACCAAAGAATTAGATCCTTTGACCAAAGCTATTTTTATGATGAACGCGGGTTACTGATAATCAAAGAAATTACATTTAATAAAGAGGAATAAGTAAAAGATAATAAAATGATATGCTGAAAGATAAAGTAGGTTGTATTCGAAGTTCAGATCCCCATTACAAGTTACATTCCCTTCCTTTATATAGGGGGTTTCTTAATATAACGTTTGATTCTTGAAATAATCACTCATTAATGACTAATTATTACATTAATGAGGCATTACAAAGGGTAACCGTAACTGTTATGTGAAAGTTGCATAACGTATAGGTCATTCACTGAGGATTCTCAAATCTACTCGTAGCTCTGTCCGGTTTCACTTTGACTGTGTCTCTTTCTCGTCTTGATTAGGTTGAGTTCCCCGTAGCTGATGAACTCAAAGGTTTATTGAAACGTGCCTCTTTGTTTCGTTCCTCTTTATAGAATCATATATAGCTGTCACGTTTTCCTTGATCCACATAGCTGGCTGAGTAGTCAAGAGTCAACTTATGTGTGAGACTTTTTTTTACCAATACAGATAGTCCCCCCACTTACCATATATTTCTCAATTAATATTTGGTAAGTGGATACGTATTTATGGCGGGAATATTTTGTCGCCGCTTTGTCTCGAAGCGTGTATCCTTCCATGAACATAGGCGTCGTTTGTCACTTCCATTTAATATTTGTCACTTCCATTTAATGCCCACACCATGTGTCTTTCTCGTATTGGTTCTGCAATTATTCTGCGTCTTTTAGGGCTTTTTGAGGCTGTGCCAGTCCCGAAGTGATATCTTCCATTATGACTTTTCATCATTATTTTTTCCGTGTTTGACGGTTGCCCTTAAGTATAAATACCCTTCTTCTTTTCTTTACTTTCACGAAACACTTTCTAACTTGTTTCTTTTACTTGTAAAGAATTTTTCATTGCTTTTGTAAACATGTCTTCTTCAAATCAACCCAAAAGTGTAATAGATGTAGAGAACTTAACACCTTCTTCTGCTCCGACTAGGAGTCGTAGGGGTGGTAGACTAAGGAGTCTAGGATCTACTCCTTCCAGAGGCTCTTCTTCCTCTCCAATAGTCTCCTCTCCTTTTGCCAGGTCTCTAGTTTCTCCTAAGGCTAGGGCTTCCCGTTCTTTGTCTAGATGTAGAGATGAACACCTTCGGGAATCCCGAGTCGATGAGATTATTCCCGCTGAATTTGTCTTTTCTAGGGACAATCAAGTTTTGGTGGATCAGTCTTCTTATCTTGATAGTGTCGAGAGATACCCAACCATTATTACTGAAGGTCAGATTTCCCTAGTTCGTAGGGAATGTTTTTGGAGGTCTGATTTTCCTGTCTACATTCTGAATAGTAATCAAATAATTACATCTTACAAGACGGGATATTCTTTTGTTTATATGTACCCTTTCACTTTAGGGTTTAGACCTACCATTGATCCGGTCATAATCGAGTTTTGTCGTTTCTTCAATAGTTTCTTAAGACAAGTTGGTCCGCTTGTGTGGTGAGTTGTCGCATGTCTTAGGAGTTTATCTTCTTTAGCCTCGGTTCCTTTTACTTTTAGCCATCTCATTCACCTCTACTCTCATGTCCTATTTCATCAAGGGGTTTTTACTCTGGCTGCTCGGAGTAAAAGAGTGTTGGTAACCCCTGGAGATGATAAGGACAGAGGGTACCTCCGGTACGTCGTTGTACCCACTGCTGGTTTAGTGGGTGAGGAAAATCTTCCCTTCCCAGAGAAGTGGAATCGTGCACGTGAGTATATTTTAGTTCACATTTATTTACTTTTCTTCTTTTCGATTTGAGATGTTTTATTAACGCCGTATCTGTTTCTTCTTCTTTCAGCAATCATAGGTATTATTGAGAATGTCTCTGGTATCCGTGATTGGCGTCGCACCCCTTTTTTCTATCGCACGGGTTAGGTACGGAAAGATCGGGTTAAGACATTATGGACAACTCCTTTCAAAGAAAAGGAAGAGTCGCACCTAACGATTTTTATGGTGCGTTAGGGCACCTAGAGTTGATAACTCATGAACTAGTTCGCGTTACCAGAGATTGGGTAAGGGCTTGAAATTATCCCAAGGGGAAGGTGTTAGGCACCTCTCAGGATCCACAACTGTGGGTCCCAGCCAATAAGTTTTGTGAATTTGGACGGTAAGTAAGTAACAAATAAGGTTCACATATGAGGGGATTTAAAGCAAGTATGAAAATATTTAAAGGTTTTGAATAACATAAACATTTGAAAAGAAGTGTCCTAGGTTTAAAGTAATACGGATCACTTCAATTCAATACCCAGTATGTCACACCTTAGGGAGGCGGCTACACGTGGTATTAGCGCACCGGTCATCATATATGTATTCTACCCTTCCCACCCGTAAGGTTATTTAAAGCGTGTGTTGGTCACGGATGCTTATTGCGTGCCATTACCCGTACCATCCTATAAGTCCTGGAGGGTATTTAGGACAACTAATCCTATCAAGGCAGGGACTAGGCTGACTTAGGTGTAAAGGATAAAATACTAGGCGACAATGCAAAAGAAGTAGAATACATGTAGTGGGATCACATAGGACAAGTAATAGGCTCACAGATCCCTCCACAGATAAACGTACAATTGGCACGTCTCAAACACACTTAGAGTCTCAGAGATGGAGTTTTAGAAAAAGGAGTTTTTGGGTAAAACAGTGAGTGGCAAGAGGAGTCTGATTTGGAAAATTTAATGATGGTAATAGTTGATTTTTAGAGAATGCGTGTTGTTTGGGGGGGGGGTAGTAAAATTCAGAAGTACAATGATTTAAAACTTTCAGAAGACAATAGCCGAAAGTTGTTGAGGCCTGGTTTTGAAGTAAAATACAATAGCTTAACATATATGGTAGTTAAAGATAATTGCAGTAAAGGAGTAATAAGTGGTACCAAAAATACAGTAGCTTTAAATACTCGGAGCAAGGATTCAAAATGGCACGATTTTGAATGGAGTGAAGTATCTTTGAAAATCCAATAGTTTAAAGCATAACAGTGCAAAACTCAGAAAAGTCCTAAGGGAAACAAATGTATAATTTCAAGACTGTTTTAAAATAGAGCCAGAGCTTTAGTAAAAAGTGAACCTCATGGAGGTAAAACAAGAATGCGAGCAACATGGCTCAAAAGGTTAAAGAGGTTAATTAGCCTTAAACATAATTGGTTTAATTTTATCGCGTTTGGCCTAAAGTTGCCTAGGCGTCGTGTACATTACCTAACTATCTTAAAAGGTGAACATGCATATTTTGGATTCTGATTTTAAAGAGTATATTTGCAGAAAATGTTTCGAGTAGGCTAACTTCATTTTATTAGATTAAGCATGCTAATTAGGTGCTTTAACGATTTTCAATTCAAACAAGTATGAGATCATAAGAACCAGGATATCTAATGCACATAGAAATTCCTAACACATGTTTTCTAAGATGGAAATGCAGTAATGACCTTATGACAGTTTATTGGGCTTGTTATTAACTGATCAGGATTATGAAATGAGGATAATAACATGCTGAAAGTGAAAGACCTAAAACAGGATTTGTACTATGTGAGATGCATGTCCTATACAAGTTATCTAATGCACAAATAAAGTTCTATAAGCATGTTTTCTACCCATCACCTAAGCTAAGCATGCATAACCCTTCCCAAATTTACTATCCAACCCCAATATTTGTTTACAAATTATTACAGACCAAGAATGATGAATTACATCACTTAAAGGAAAAGAAGAAGCCAACTCTATAAGGAGCCTTCAATCAAGCCCATTCTTCCAACCTCAATCCTTTCGAGTTTCACAGTTGCCATATGGTAGGGGTGCGGAAAAGCTCCCAAGGGACCTCATGGATCCCTGGCCAATACCCGCACCCCAACACAATTGCCAAAGTTGAACAAGTGTAGTGTGGAATTACCCACCTCAGTGCGTCAAAGTTCAGAGGGAACACAAGCGGTTCCCTAAGCAATGCTTACACTAAGGGGGTGGAACTTAAGTTTCTAGGAATAGTGTGAAGTGCTAGGAGTGAGTTTAAAAGAGGAACAGAGGTTTTAAAAAAAAAGTTCAATTGAAAAAACTCTACAACTCAAGAATTATTTTGAAACATAAAAACTTTTGAAAATAGTAGTAAGGTCAGAGAAGTAATAGACTAATCAAGAAATCAAAGACAATGGGAATTGGGGGAAAATAAGTCACATAATAGGCAAGATAAGATACATAGATTTGATGAAACTTGACTTGAACACAGTTGCAGAAATTAGAGAGGTTCAGAGGATCAGGGGGACAGATGAGTGAAACTAAACAGGATGTTGAACAGCCTAATAGATGCATATAGGAATGGACTGAAACATATAAACATTATTAACTCAGCCCAAAGCCTATCAGTCCTATAGAGACAAAGCATGGTAAGTACCAATAGAGAACAACAAGAGGTTAATCACATGTTGAACATCAAAAACACAAATAGAAGAAGATCATGAATATGACAAACTGAAGTAATAAGAAACACATTAGTTTGGAGCTTGAATCTTAATTAGAACATACCCGTGATGAGAGCAAAGAGCAAGCAGAAGAGAGCAAAGTGATAGCACAGTATTAGCCTTGGCTTAACAATCGGCTAATAGTAAGCAAGAGTAAAGAGCAGCAAGTAGAGACAAGAGAACGAGAGAAGAACACAAGAGAGAGTAGTATAAGGAGAGTTTAGATTGATGCTCGACCCCCTCTCTTAGTGAAAGAGCAAAAGTCATTTATAGTTGAAAAGTAAGTGATCACGTAAGGTAAGAATCACAAGATATGGTCATAATAGTAGACAGAATCAAATCATCATGAGAGAGTACTCGGTTCCCTTGAATTATGGGATTCAAAACTCTAAAAATGGTAAAGAACACATGACATATAAGGAAAATAGAAGATAGTACAGAACTAAATAAGGATCAAAGTAGCATAGTAATTAAGGAACTTGTTAATCAATCAGTCGGCTAGCAAGACAGGTATCCCTTAAGTCAAGGGATTCAAATTCAAATGGTAAGAACCAGTGTCACATAAGGTAAATGACAATCAATGCCAAGTTTTAAATGAGGAAGGAATCAGGGCATGTTAAATAAAAAGGAATCTCAATTAACTGAAGAATCAAGAAAAATTACTCCCTTAAATTAAGGGATTGGAATTCAACAGTAAAACACATTGTTTCATAAGGCAAAGTAAAATCAGTCAAGACTAGATTTAAAGGAAGGAATAATAGGGTGAACAATTAAGACTAGATTCAGAAAGCCATAGTAGTTCAGTAAACAGAACAAATTAAAGAACAAGGTAAGTGAATCAATCAATCTAAACAAACACGTAGCACTTATCAAACAGGGAAATCAACATCAGTTAGAGGGGAATATAAATAGAGAAGGCCAACAGTCGTAGCAATAGGCAAGCCTAACAATATTGACAGTAAGAGGCTAGACATATGAACATAATCACTCAGAGGTGAAGCAAGTGGGTAAAGGACCCAACAAATGACTTGTTCGCAGCATGATAGTCATAGGAAACTTTAACAAGAATCAAATAGTCAGGCCGGCCTGAAGAAGTGAGCATAGAAGTCTAAGAAATTAAGGTTTTCAACATAAAACGAGTTAGCAGCAGTAAGAACATAGGATCAGTAGACATGCAAAGGAAAGGTTCAAACATACAGGTAAAAATCGATTTAAACCAGCATAGGAAAGACTGAGAGAAAGCCATAACTCAAAAAGTACTCAAAAACGAAGAAAAATTGATGTATCTTAAAGATCGAATTGAGAATAGTGTAAAGTATAAAGGAATAAGCTTTAAGATTGCTAAAAATGAAAGAATTTAAAAGTGTAGGTCAAAACTAGGGTTTCGTAAGAAACCGGAGAAAAATAGGAGAAAATACCGTGAAACTCAGGAATAGTAAAGGTGAAGGCATGGTAGCGTCAAAACCCCACCGGAGAGACCGAAAACAACCCAGGCAGGAGCTCCTGTTGGACGGGGTTGAAAGCTTCGAAAGCTTCAGAGATAAAGTGAACCAGAGAGGAGACCCCGTGGAGGCTGGTGGTCGAAAGGATGGTGGTCGGAGGTGGCCGGAGAAGGGAGGATGAAGCCATCGGAGATGAGAAGTCTCTAGAGAGACCCAAGAGAGAGAGCAGCGTAGAGAGATGAAAGGGTGTGTGGAAACTAAGGGGTCGGGGGAAGGGTCGTTTGGGTTAATTAAGGTAACAAGGAATCTGGGTCGTTGATCTCATTTGATCAACGACTCAGATTGACTGGGGGTTGGGCCGGGTTACTTTTAGGTCTGGGCTGGGTAGTTCAATTTGGGGTTATGGGTTTGGGTTAATTGTGGCTAGAATTTAAATAAGGTAGACTAATTGTTAAATACCCGTGAAAATAGGTAATTAATTAATTAAAATAGCTAATAATTATGTAAAAATAAAATTAGGTTAAAATAGGAAAAATTACAATAATTGACTAATATTAAAAATGTAAGATACATAAAATTCGAATTTTAAAAGGTATAAAAGGTCTAATTAGGCCATATTTGCAAAAGTGATTGTAATTGCAATTAAATAGTGCTTAATTGATCAATTTAGGAAATATTTGAAATTTAATAAGTAATAGGTGATTATAAATGACATATTAAATTGGAAAATATTTTGAGATTATTTAGAGCGTAATTTATGAATTATAAAAAATGTGAAAACAGTAAATAAATAGGAAATAATTCAAATACAAATGTGTAAAAAATTGGGGAAAATACTCATTATTACAAAAAATGATTTTGAAAAACTTATATGCAAGTTTAAAAAATAATTTGAGGAAAAATTGGGTATCAATAATTGGGTAGAGAAATTGTTGTTTGTTGCTCCTTCGGAAGAAAGATCTTTGAAGTACTTCGCTGGGAAGTATGGTTGGCAAGTGAAGACCCACGGTAAGTGAAGCTTTTGTTTTTACTTCTTTTCTTACTCGAGCCTTTTTCCTTCTTGCTTAATCTTTCCCTTTCTGATAGGATTTTCTGCTACGTCTGTTCCAAGGATGTCGTTGGCCTAGGCCCAAGAGATTATTGTTGGTTCGTCTTCCTCGAAGAGGAAGGTTGGTGAATCCCGTTCCGCGGAAGAAGAAGAAGAAGAAAAGGAGGGTGCTTTGGTGCATAGGTCACAAAGAAGACTGGTGATTTTGGACGACGAGTCTACACCAATGACTTTGCCTTCCGTGTCTGCAGTTGGACCCTCAACCTCCGAAGATGTTTCACAATCCCATGTTCATGATTCTGTAGAGTACTTGTTTCATGAAGGTTTTGACCTTACCTCTGATGATGTCCCTTTGGCCGCTATATATCCTGCTTCTTTAAGTGAAGTTGTCTCATCTGCCTTGTTGATACCCAATTTTCCCCAAATTGTTTATACTTGCATATATGTTTTCCAAAATCATTTTTGTAATAATGAGTATTTTTCCCAATTTTTACACTTTTTTATATTTTATAATTCATAAATTACGCTCTAAATAATCTCAAAATATTTTCCAATTTAATATGTCATTCATAATCACTTTTACTTATTAAAATTCAATTATTTCCTAAATTGACCAATTGAATACTATTTAATTGCAATTACAATTGTTTTGCAGTTATAGCCTAATTAGTCATTTTATACCCTTAAAATCAGAATTCATGTCTTTTATATTTTTATATTGTCTAATTACTGTAATTATACTTATTTTTAACTTAATTTCACTTTTTATACAATTATTAGCTAGTTTATTTAATTAATTATCTATTTTTAGGTATTTAATAATTAGCCCCATCCTATTTAATTTATAGCCTAATTTTAATCCTAGCCTACCCAATTAATTGACCCAATTCAGACCAGCCCAAACCCTATTCTTACCCGACCCAAACCCCAAATCAACGGTCCGAATTACTATTTTCCTTAATTAACCCCCTAACTAACCCCCCACCCCCCCTCGTTTGTCTCATTCAATCGAGACATCTCTCTCTCTTTTCTTGTCTCTTCCTCTCCCTCATCTCTCTAGAACCTCCTGGGTTCTCCTTCTTCTCCGATGGCTTTCACCTTCATCTCCGGCCACTTCCAACCTTTCCCCTTCGACCACCAGCCGCTTGAAGCCTTATCTCTCCGGTTCTTCTCACCTATGAGACCTCTATGGGTCCTGCCATGCCGGACCACTGCTGGAAGCTTTGCTTAAGGCTATTTACGGCCGTCTAATACGCTCAATTTACACCTTAAAAGAATGTAAGCGATCGTTGTCAAATATAGTAACCCAACAAGGTTGGGGTCGAATCCCAGAGAACAATATGAGGGCGTTTCGGAATGCTAGAGAATTATCACTTATCGCGCAGTGCCAAAACAATATGATTTTGGTATAGACAATTGTTTTATAACTAAATGCGAAAATATAATCTAACCTAGAAAGCAATTAAAATGATCGATGGCAACAAGTATCGATGCTTCGGGTATTACACTCGAGTAACGATCCAATGTACTTCACGATTTTACAAATATGAGCGGGTAATGTTAATTAGCCACGGATAACATTTCTTAATTAGCTTTTCCCAAAGACTAACAAGACTTCCTAATTGAATTATCCCTAACCCAATTAGGAGATTAAGCACTTCCGAGTTTGGCTACAAGTAGTTCAATCCTATCCCTAGGTAGAATCTATAAAATGAGGGTTAAATCCTCAAGTTCTTGTTAATTAATCTTTCCCAACCCCAAATAATCTTTTCCAAAACTAATTCGGAGTTAATGGGCGAGTCCTAGGGTTAGCTAATCCCTTTGGAAACATTAAAGAACAAGAATAATTAAAATAACAAACACCCACTTCACAAATATATGAAAATCATTCAATACATAAGCACAACAAGGTATTTAATCCACACTTTAAACATGAATATTCCCATAAACCATATTCAAGTGTTGGAAAAATACTACACACTTAGATATACAATACAAAGCAAGGAAATGAATAAATAAACACAAATGGGTAAAGAAAACTTCACCACAATGTCGAAATCTACAAATCCAAAGTGTGTGTGCAAACCCACAAATCAATACTTGCTCTTCTCTACTCAAAATATATTTACAAGGCTGAAGATATGTCCAAAAGATTTTTATAGATTGCCAAAGATATCTCAAAATGGCTGCTAGGTTCAGTATATAAGAGTTGAGTTTGGGAAATGTGATTTTACACTTCTGTCCAGGTCTGATGCTTGACTACCGCACCTGCGGAAGATTCCTCGCAGGTGCGATTCTGCAGGGGCGGTATATTTCTCGCAGGTGCGAGTTTTGAGAATAGTCACCTTTTCGCAGGAGCGGACATCTGGTCGCACCTGCGATTCCGCAGGTGTGTGCATTTCACTCGCAGGTGCGAGTTTAGGCTGGTTATGCTTCATCGCAATTGCGGACATGAGGTCGCACCTGCGGTTCCGCAGGTGCGTAAAAACACCGCAGGTGCGGATCTTGTGTGCCTGGGCTGACTCCGCAGGGGCGAACTTGACTTCGCAGGTGCGAGGTCGCGCTTGCGACCTAGAATCCGCATGTGCGGAATCACTGAAGCTTTTCATGCACTTTTTGACCACTTTTTGTCCAACTTTCAATCCAATTCAACACCATCCTTCATAGCATCATTTTTCTGAAAGTTTGAGCAATTATATACTAAAACGACCTCAAGTTATCATTTAATCAATACAAAATCTAATGAGAAGAGGCTAAAATGAGTGGTGAAATCACCACTCATCAACACCCACAACTTACAGCTTTTGCTTGTCCTCAAGCAAATCAAAACTAATAACTCATTGAGGTTCTACTCTTTTAGACACAAGTAGTATTGCTTGTATTCACAATTCACATTTTCCACTTAAGCATTAAACTTATGAATTTGGTTGGTACCAATAATTAATCTCAAGTATGCATCTTAATTGAATAACTCCCTCATTTGCAAGAAATTTCAAGAAGTGCAACAATAAAGTGACAAGAAAAAGCCTCTAGAAGTGACTCAACCAATACTAGTCCACTACACATGCTCAACTCGTTTATTATTATTAGTATATATATATATATATATATATATATATATATATATGTCAATTTCACCATTCAATCCTAATTCATGTGCACTCACAAGACAAAAGAAAGAGAAAATTTACGAAGGGAATTCCTAACTCACAATATTTGCAATGTCAATGACAAGTGACATATTTACAAAACCACTCACACTCACAAAGACTTTCAAGTGCTACGACCCATCATACCATAGGCTTGCCCTTATTTTAATTCATAGCGTATTCAAGGATATTCGGTTGGAGATCCCATAAGGACATTATAAGCTTGTAATGTAGGTTTAGGTAAAGGTGGGATACTCATTTGGGACATGGCTACACCCTCCTTGAACACTACTCACATTTTCTTTCCTTGATGCACTTTGTTTTTATTCAAACCATTCGTTCGCCTCTAGTTACCAACACAGAACCACTTTACATACCTCAATTAGTCTCTTCAAAGCTCCCCTATTCTCTTCTCTCTTTTTTTTTTTTTTTGTATATTTTT